>JAFISD010000018.1:164288-208111 GCA_022560085.1 Helminthosporium solani
TTTTTTTTGGTCCCTTAATAATGTTGGTACCTTTGGGGGCAATGCCTAAATAACCCCCCCCCCCCCCCCCCCTTCCCCTCCACAAGCCATTGTAGCTAATCTTAACCCTAAAAAGTCATCCTACTAACCCTCATTCACCTCAACCCAACCAACCCTATTGGCTACAATGGCTCAGGGGCTGCCCCATCTCAGGGTCTCTCCGGTACACCCGTATAGAGGCGATATGGGGTCGTGTCCGGTTTGAACAGTGATTTATGGAGCATTTCTGGATGTACTAGTAAAACGCTAGTGTTTGATACCCTAGCTAGTGCTTACTTTTCTACCCTTATACTACGGATACGTTTGGCTGTACTCCGTATAGCTCCTCCATACTCCGTATATTTCTGCTATTCGAAACTCCTTTTTAGTGAGATAGAGGTGCTACATAGTATGTAGTAACGTGATTTTGGTGGGTATTGTAGTCACGTAACTCCATATAGATACTTTATACCAAACACCACCCTCTATCTTGGATCATGCTGACGATTATCATTCGAGCCGCCCCTTGTAACTACGCCTCGGCTCTACATACACCAACTCTAATTACTGGATCGTATACGGTACAATAGAGCTGATATGGTGCCTCCATTCGGGTGTACCAGACAGGCCCTGATAATATATGTCGGTCAGGATGCTCTTGTAGGATGGTCTACGGAGAAGGATGCGCAAACAATTGCCCTACCCTGGGAAGGAATTAGTCTTCTTATAAGCTTTTACATGCCTAGACGACTTAGCGGTTGCGTTCTACTTTGAGACATGGAACGCACAATCTAAGTTTTTCAGGTGATTGGAGAGCTTGCATGAGGATGACCACACACGTCTCTAGTAATACTGTCGCAGGTGGCCTATACAGAGCTGATCACCTGATCAGCTCGGAGATACTTTTCTCCGCTTTCCTTTGTATATAGTCTCATCTGATCGTAGAGCTCCTACAGCTCAGTGATCTGCTCCAATCGATCACCCGACCTTTGTTCCAGAGCTCTTTTTTCCTCCACAAATACATAACGAAGTCATATTCCTTTTCAAATATTACATTAAGAAAAACAATTTATAGAGTAGACAATGTTTACACATGGTATTGTTGGAAATATTCCATATGACGATCAAACTGCTCAATGATAGGGGCAATGGGGTCGAAACAGGTAGCACGTGCAAAAAGAGGTGAAAAAGTAGCTATATACGTTAGATTCTTCCTTGTAGATAATTGGATCTGATAGCATATCAGAATAACCTGCCTGTATTAGGGGGGCTAGCACGAAGCTGAAAAGTCGACATGTGAGATATTAGGAGACACGACCGTTCATTAATCACAGGTTAGGTGCTCTATGTGTCTCATGTTGGAAGCACTCAAAGGTCCAAATAATATATGATAGGGAGAAATGATCATTATAGACACCTATACTCCGTACTCTTGTATCTCACATGTATGCTGGTTATTTCAAGAAAACGGAAACCTATCATACAGCATATTTAAAAACATATAGATGGTACATGAAAAGGAGTAGAATAACCTGAAATGCTTGAATAAAAATTACTCGGGTATTTCTCTTTTAGTAAGTATAAAAGAAAAAATCCTACTATGCCAGGTATCTCAATAAATGTATACGATATGAAAACATAAAGAAAGATAGACTCGACAAACTAGAACAGATATACCCTCGCTTATTACTCAAGCTTAAGTATATTCGCAATCCACACGACTGCTTCTTTGGCCTCCGGAACGCCATACCCGGCCGTCAAAACGAAGCAGTGCATTTGTTTGTGCCAATGCAGCCACTTGCCCTCAACACCTGCTTTTGAACAGAGATCGCGAAAGATGATACCGTCGGGGCTCAGTAGATCATAGCCGGCGGTGATTCCATGTACATGGACTCCGTTCTTCGCAAAGAGCGAAACGTCTGCATTGACGGGCGATACTCGTCGGTCGGCAGCATCCCACTCACCGGTCCATCGATTGGCGGTCTGTTTAACGAATTTTGGGGTGAGGATGGGATCGTATTTCGCAAGTTTCTCAATATCAGGGTTGCTACGCGTGAGGTCCGTCGATGGACAAGTGACCAGTATAGCAACAGGATGCGGGTTTGGCTTTTCTTCGGTATTGATCTGTGCGTCCTCTCGCAGGGCCTCCAGTATCAAGCAGAGCACAATGTTTGCGCCCGACGAGTCGCCCGCCAGTATGACTTTCTCGTTCGCTTCTTCAGCCGCCTGCATAATAGTCCGGTAGAAGGACAAGAGCCATGGGAATGCCACAGAAGCAGATTTGTTTGGCGCAAAGGGATATGACACCAGGCTGAGAGTGGTGTCTGGTAGATCCTTTGCCATTCTTACACAGAGCTGCCAGTGCTGCACCGATGGCGGAGATTGCCACCCACCACCGCAAAAGTAGTATATGCGCTTCTTACAATCCTGCGGTGGCAGTTTCTTTGAGCGCATGTCGTAGACGTTGATGTCGCAGACAGTGCGATGTTCGACAGTACATTGTCGTTTTGCACGCCTTGACGGGGAAAGTTTAATTGAGCCTTGGGGCTGCTGCTTCCTTGGACGGCCGAGACGATTGCGCAAGGGACGAGTGAAGAGATGGATGCAGTGTGTGTACAGGGAGCGCTTGAGATGGGTCGTAATCTCTATCGAGGGCTTGTTCTTCCTTTCTGGAGTGGTGTCCGGCATTGCGGGGATTCATTGACGCCTTCTTGGTACAAAGATACGAAATCTTTCTTTTCTGTGCAGGACAGAGTGGGTGTGTATGTACAAGGCCTCCGGAACACATGTAGATAGGCCTTTCATTCCCTTCATCGACGGGGCGGGTAGCGGCACAGACAAAGGCTGATTGTGCGCGTCAACATGCGCAATGACGTCGTGGCTTATAGTTAGTTATACGATACCGCGAGGCTGATGTCCAAGGAACCATCTATGTAAATGTCGGTTTTGGGGATACATGGACTTCGTATATTGAGTTTATAACGATGGTTTGAATGACGTCCCTGATAGACTATGTTGTGTTGGCCTGCCTAGAGGCTTGGCATATTTACGTAATCACGTGCGTACCCTTTCACCCTGTCCCTCTCTTGTCTTCATCGGCGAACGAACAGTAACCCAGTTCTTAAAGAGGAGGGCTCCCAGGTGATTTCTACAGAATACGGCCAAGGGGTGTGCGTCTGGGAATTTGTGAGTGTCTCACGTTCTTGGAGTGCTGCAATGGTCGATATTATAGACGAAAAATGAGTAGCAGGGACTTCGGAACAAGCGGAATGGCAAGATGACGGTTTTCCGCTCCGCCAGCAGCGACTTCGTCTGTACTTCTTGGCCCTGACACTCTTATCCGCTTGGTATCCCACTCCAAGCCTCTTGCTTGGCGGCTTCTGGTCTTTCCTAGTCTATGCTAAGAAGCGTTGCGTCTTGACTGCCGTCTGCAGAGCTGCATCATCCGTCTTCCGTCTCTTTTGAGTGGGCCGGGGAACGCCTCATAGCTTGGCCCACGTATCAAGTCAAGAAACAACATGGAAAAATCCAAGATGAGCTGAAAGATAAAGAAGCGGGCTCCCACCTGCGACGTTGGCTTCAATTCTCTTCGCTGACATCAATCCTTGATGGCAAATGAGCAGCATCTTACCGAGAAGGAAATCAAGCACTTGGTTGACGACCTAGACCACGACAACAATGGATTTATCGACTACTGGGAGCTGGAAAAGAAGCTAGATGATGTGTACAATGAGATAGCACCGAAAGCACAACCACACCATCTTCGCAACGAATCTCGAGGAAACGAAGCACGACACAGGTTCCTTCGAAGCCTATGCTACTCCGATCAGACCAAGATTCAGCGTGCCCAATTCGAGCAAAGCGTGCGAGAGTGGAAGATACCCTCGCTCGAACAAGATCGCAGAGAAGCTAAAGAGGAGGACGAATACTTCCGCCATGTTTCGATATGGCGTCGGATGCGCGCATTTTGGGTCGTCAAGGGGCCTGAGGTCGCTTTCATGGCCCTGGTGATAGCCTTCATGCTCGCCTTTGGAATATGGCAATTGATCAAGTACATCACCTACGAACAGTATCGACCTGCGTTCGGATGGGGAGTGGTGGTCTCGAAGACTTCAGCTGGGGTGTTATACCCCACATTCTTCTTTCTCATCCTCTCCATGTCACGATGGCTTTCGACCTTCTTACGAAGATTCTACTTCATCTCCCGCTTCATCAATTGGGATCTTTCCCAGTCCTTCCACATCAAAATGTCCATTGTCGCACTGTTCTTTGTAACACTGCATGCTGTTGGGCATCTATCTGGCTCCTTTGTGTTCGGCAGCATGCCTAGTCGCCAGCAGAATGTCGCCGTCGTCGTTGGCCAGGATGCTATACCTCGCTCATACCTCGACTATGTTCAATCAACGCCCGGTTGGACAGGATTGACTGCCTTGTCATGTTTCTGCCTACTTGCTATCCTTAGCATGCCGCAAGTTCGCAAGTGGAGCTATGAAGTCTTCCAGCTCGGCCACCTACTCATGTTTCCCATCATAGGTCTAATGATTGCACACGGCACCGCAGGACTTCTCCAATGGCCCATGTTCGGATATTGGTTGGCAGTCCCAACACTACTCGTTGTCATCGAACGCGTCACACGCGTCGGCCTGGGCTTCTTCCCTCTATTCGCCGATCTCGAAATTCTCGATCATGAAACAATTGCTCTCTCTTGCAATATTCCCAAATTCCGCTTCTGGCCTTACAAGGCTGGCCAGTACGTCCTTGTTCAAGTACCTCAAATATCCTGGTTCCAATGGCATCCCTTCACCGTTTCTACATGCACTGGAAATAGGATGCAAGTCCACATCAAAAACGACGGCGACTGGACAAATGCGCTAAGCAAACTAGCCACACGCGGTCAACTTACGACAATCAAGGTAGGCATTGACGGCCCACATGGCGCGCCAGCTCAGCGATTCTACGACTTTGAATACAGCATGGTCTTCGGGGCTGGAATCGGCGTGACGCCCTTTTCAGGAATCTTGACAGACCTCCAAAACCACGAGCTTGAACGATCATCATCATCCAGTGAAACCACCACCGAGTCATCTGACAACCCACCTGAACCCAACTCTTCATCTCCATATTCCGATCACCGGCGCATCGATTTCCACTGGATGGTTCGCGACAAGAACAATCTTCTCTGGTTCTCCGACTTACTCAACGAAGTCACGCGTGCCCAAGAACTAGACCACTCCCACCTCGACATCCGCATCAAGACCTACGTGACACAAAAGCGCAAGCAAATATCTGAGCACGTCTTCCGATGGTTGCTCGAGAAGCATCGCACAGACGAGCATCCACAATCGCCTTTGACCGGACTATTAAATCCTACCCATTTCGGACGTCCTGAGCTGGGAACCATCATGGAAGACCATTACAGCGATATGTGTAAAGTTCTCGTTGAGAGGATGCAGGAGAAGGATGGAGAGCGAGCATGGAAAGGTAAGGCGGAGGTCAAGGTTGGTGTTTTCTTTTGCGGACCGCCGGTCATCGGACAGCAGCTTGCGGATCGGTGCGAGAGCTTGACGGCAAGAGCGCGGAATGAGGGGAAGAAGGTTGAGTATCATTTCATGATGGAAGTCTTTGGTTGAATATATCGAGGAGGTGTTGCGATTTGCTTTCGCATGTATATCATTCATCCAATGGTATTGATTTGCTACTGAAGTCCTTGTTATCTGAAGTGCCTGTGTTATAGCCTCAACTTTCTGTTGTCTGCTTGCTCATCTGATGAACTCTTTCCCCTCTGTCGCCAATGCTACTGTATCGCATTCCAGATCACAAAGCAAGGAGAAAAGTTCGTCAGTATCACCGACGACCTACCAGAACTACCCGGTCCAAACCGCCGGCCCCGGAGGCACATATGTCCGCTTATCATCCATCTCCCTCTGCCCCGGTGAGAAACTTCTATCGGTAACCTTATACGTCCCCGGAAACCTTGCGAAATCCGTGGGACTACCTCCCCCGGGACCAACAACTTCAATCTGCGCGCAATTGATGTAAAACTGCACCGAATCGGGAGATGTTCATTGCGAAAAGTCGTCAAGTTTCTGCAGGAAGATGTCTTCGACTCTCACTAGATACTTTCCAGGAGGTGTTGTTTTGGGAATGGTGACGTTGATCTAGGTTTTTTAATGCGGTTAGGAAAGTGAGTGGGGTATGGGTTGGAGAGGGAAGTTCAAATACCTGACTGATTTCATTAACGCCGACGATCCAATCTGTTGCGTTCTTTGCTAGGATCTCTTTGATCTTGAACCAGTCTCCTTCACCTTGGTAGGTCTCAATGTCGTCGTTTGGCGCCTGTGACATGTAGGCTTGGACGAATCCGGGGTGCCATATTTTAGTCCAGTCGCTACCGTCCTGGATTCACGATGATCAGGTTGACCATCGCGGAAGTGCAGTGTAGATGCTTACTCACATCAGGGAGTGTCCTATCCCCCACTAAAAAGCCAATATCTTCGCCCGCCACCACCGTTGCCGTGCTCGTGGTTTTGGCAAAGTCGATGGCGTTGCGACCGCAAGTCATGTTCGTGCTGTCGAGCTCGTAGCCAAATTGGGGATTCGTTTTGGAAAATGACCAGAGTATATTCGGGTCGCGCACGGTTACATTTCTGAATGGGGTCAGATTTTCTCAAGGAAGAGAGCTGCAGTTCGGAGTTTTTCTAGATTCTAAGGTGTGTGTGTATGAAAGGGGAAATACCTTATGTACTCCCAAGGACCGGTTCTTGTCCCATTGACGATTAAATGTACGAAAAGATCTGTTTTGGTGAGCTAATGAGCATATTTTGTTGTCCTTTAGTTGACAGACTGTGGGCATTTGATTGCACGGCGAAAATGGAGAGAGTGGCGAGGACATGGAGGAAACCCATAGTGATCGACAGCTCACTTCGCATGGATTGAAGTCCCTTGACACAAATTATTCCTCGTTAGACCTTTGCATGGAATATATACTTTCAAGTAAGCGTACAAGCTCGGAGCTCTCAATCCATGTCATTGTACACACAAGCACCCATCAACGCCGGAAACAAGCCAACCCACAGACAAAAAGATCAACGAACGAAGTCCAGATCCCGAACATCAGATGATCAGATGAAATGAAAAATGCATCTTCTTTCCCAATATGACTGTACGAGCACTCAAATGGTAAAAGGTATGGGAAGGGGCGGGTAAAAGGTCACCAAAGAAAGCCAAGATCTGCAGATACACGCAGCTACTTTCCTTTCCTGGTTATGGTTACATTAACCACTATACACGGCTGGCGTTCATTTAGCTGGTTTTACAACGATTTTATGTAGTTGGGGGCTCGCTTGAGTTACTGGCAGTGGTTCAATGAAGGATCTTGGTATATCGATGAAGTCGGGCTGGGATGACTGAGTTTGAGATGGGTTAAGTGCGACAAGTCTAGAAAAGATTGCTCTAGGGAATAAGCAGGCAAAGACATATATTTACATTTGGACAAACAGAATGAGGGGTAATATTGCATCCAGGGCCTCTTCAATATTCGAGGCCGTTGTTCGACATATGAATAGAATGTAAATATTACGTGAAGATGGCTTAAATACAGGAGACATGAGACAGTAGAAGAGTACGTATTCCGCGGTAATGTAGTTATGATAGCGGTGTGCTTCCAATGCAACCCTGAGAGAAAACAGAGACCGGAAGAATGCTTCTGATCCTTCAATCACTTTCACGATGATGGTCATATCCTGAATTGAATATACTATAACCAATCGGAATCTGAACGAGGAAAGCACTTCCATAAATATTATTCAGTCTTTGAAAGCAGGATGTAATGCAACAGCATGATACGAACCAATGAGATCGAACGTTTCACTCAATAACATCCTTCGGCCCGCAACGCAGCCACAAAGCGCTTGCAGATAGTATGTTGGACTAAGTTCAATAATCACGTACCGCGAACAACAACATCGTCATCTTGCCAAAATGAAGAGTGAAATGTGAACTCTGGGAGAACATAGACGTATCACTGGTTAGTCTAGCATGGAGTGCGTATCTGTTTCGAGTCTTCTTCGTGGTTCATAAGCTTGGTTTTATATAAGTTCTGAGTCACTCCTGTATGACAGGATCCGTCTCTTCATCTCCGACGGCATCTAGCTGATTGATCTATGTACCTGGCCATGCGGCAAATCCAGTCGTATCTCGTGAATTGTTCTTCACTTACTGTACATTTGTCTTCTTTGAATACTACTATCCTAATCGGGATGGGAATCCGAGATTCGCAAACAAGCCTTCGAGCCTCCCCAAAAGCTATATTAATCTATTTGTAGGCCATAATTCAATCATTGCTACAAGAAATAAAGTACGCCAAATAGTTTTAGGAACATCCGTCTTTGGAAAATTCCCGATCTAGGCTTGAGGATGGTTGGCTCTTGCAGCGGCAAATTTAATAATATTCTTCAACAAATCTGTGTTCGTCTTTTCACAAGCCTGCTGAAGCTCTTCGATTCCTGGGATTCGATTTAGGTCTTCCAACGTTCGCGGAACCGCGGCAACTATATGATCCAGTGTCCAGTCTGAAACGATTGGGGGAGCATCAAGTGCTCGTAAAGCAAGCCTTCGTGTGACGAGTTTGCTAAACGCTACTAACTTGTTGCGGAAAAGTTTGGATTGGGGGCTTAGATTTGGCTGTTGTACTTTTTCGAAAGGAGCTGATTTTGGACTATCTGTTACGCTTGCTAATCTTTTGCGTTTGAGTTCCGATCTCGGACGTGATGGTGGTGTTGCGAAGGCGGAAGAATGATCTGAATCAGAGTCTGACAAGTCAGGCTGGTGATAAAGAGGGATATTTGGGCCTTCATGCATTTGTTGTTGCGGCAAAGCATTGGATTGCTCCCCTATAGCGGCATGTGGCGCTGGTTTAGGAGGCGACGATAAACGTTGTGTAGGGGAGGGAGGCTCGTCAGCCATCATATCGCCAGGACCGAGCGAAGCTTGCGCTAAACCGAAAGACAGCCCAGTGTGCAACGGCACGTGTTGAATAGGAGTTCCAAAGGCTGAAGATGAGTCAAAGGAGTCACCTGTGTCTATTGATTGCCGTCGCGGATTCCGGGTAAGTCTAGTAGGCTCTTGATTGTCGAGCTGTACTTTGTGTGATGACAGAAATTGCGTAATCACTTGCAGCCAATCCGCACCATATTCTGCTTGTTTTTTCATTCCAATACCCTTGACCTCGAGCAGCTCGTCATGCTCGAGAGGGCGCCGAAGTGCTAAGCCCTCGAGGACAGCATTGCTCGCAATCATATAAACCGGCATGCTATAAGCTTTGGCGAGAGCTTTCCGTCGGTCCACCAGGTGATTGTAGAGGGCCTGGGACATCGTATCCAGGGATTTAGCGGGCTTACCAGCCATTTCTGTACCAAGTTCTTTCTTTCCTACTTGAAGGGCTTTCGAAGGGTCTGATACGGGCAATATTTTGACCATAGGTTCGTCCTTGGTGTTCTCTTCGTCATTCACTTCTTGGCCTGGTGGCTTGAAGAATTCTTGGGCCAAGATCGTATCACCGCCTTCCTCTACTGGATGGAGGCGAAGGCCCCTTTGATGACTCTTGGATGTGTACTTGTCGGCGAAAATAGGCAGGGGTGGAACGGGACATAGAGACTGAGTGAATGTCGGTCAGTGAGACGGTGGAAGACAAAACGTTACGAAAGAGCTCTAGTCCAGATATTGAGTTGCTTTGCACTCACCACGCGTTTAGCATTCATGCAGTGGAATAGCATGAAACCAGCGTATGCATCACCCGCAGCATAAGTGATTTGCTCATTGCTGAGAGGGCTGCTCCAATTGCTGGTGCGCACAGAGCCTTTCGATAACGGTAGACCAAGGTGTTCATTTACTTGTTTAGCAAGACCAACAAGACTTGTAGAAAGTTCACTAGGGCTTCCGGAGTATTTGACTAGTCGATGGAGATGGCTGAGTTCGAATGCACCCTGTGGGTCCAGACCGAAAAAATTCCTCAAACGCGCAAAATCTGCACCCAAAACATTGACACCCGCTTTAGCAATGTATGGGCTCTCGAGTAATACTCGGAGCGAAGGCGCGATGATGTCTTCGCTTGTTTTACCAGAACTACGAGAACATGTTAAGCAAGAGGATTCTCTGAGCACAGGTGACTCTATACTTACTGTAGGCCAATATGAAAGAGGGCGATTTTGTCCTCACATGCAATTTGAATAAGTCCGATTTTTTCTTGTAGTCGTTTGCGCTTATTAGAGTTCCATGGCCACTCCATATCAAATCCGATTAGAGGCTCGTTGAGGAACATCTTCGCCAGAATTTCAGACTGTGCCTTATCTTTACTGTACAGCACCTAAAGCATTGAATTAGGAAGTCAGTACACATCTCGTATGCAGTATATACAATGAGTGGCATTCCTACCTGGGTTGTTTTGTTGTCAGGTCCACGGTACAGTTTATGGCTCCACCATTTTCTCGGCCATCCGTTGGGGTCCTTCAAAGGTAGCTGCATGCGAAAGTCAAGTGGCCATTTTACATCTTCGTCATCCTTATTTGATTCATCTGTAGGCGTTCCGCTCATCGGACAGCGGAGGTGTTCGCGACGTAATATCGCTTTGGCCTTTGCAGAGAACCGAGATCAACTCCTCGATCAACTCCAAGAGAGCTTTGGTGTATCGCTGCAATAAAACACAGCAGATCAAAATAACATGTGAGACAAGTGTGAGGTTAGAGCTGAAGGTGTACGAAGTGATTGTAACTGGCGTGGTGGAAGGAGATCGCGGGGAGACAGCGCGACGGTCTGTGCTGAACACGAAAGCATGTGACTTGCCCTTGGCTTCGTATTCTCTCCCTCTTCGCCTCAGATTCGCTCTTTCATCCACATTTCATCGAAGCTACTTTTGGAGGATCCCACTTTACGTCCTGATCGTCCCTCAGAAAAGCTGCGATAAATCACATTGCGACTAGGAGAGCGAGAAAGAGAGGGTCTGTCGCCTGGCCCGACTTTAAAACACAGTACGGAGGATCTATCAACCAATCTGTTCGCCAGATTGCGTAAAAGTATCGAGAAAGGCCGTCGACTAATTACTGAAAGCTTTGACTGAATCTTCGAAACGTCCATAATAGCTACAGTTTAGTCTGTACCAGTCACAGGATCAGCCCTCACTAGGTCTACAATTTCCCAACGAAGGCTACAAATAACTACACGGGCGAACGATGACATGTCACAAATAACAATTGTATTCGCCCAGAGTAGGCTCGGTTTACAGAGGCCTATCAGTCCGCTTTGTCACCTAATACCCATCTGCAACGAAACCAAAACAGCGTTTCTTAAATTGTAGCATTGGGTAATAATAACAACGCGACTGTAGCCACAACCCTTGCTCTGGCACTCTGGTCTCCAGGCCTCGCAGGATCATGACATACCAAGGTTTCCAAGACCGCAAAATCTGGAGAACCTTTGACGCACAGGCGGACGTCGCTTATAACTATCTACAGTATAGATCTGGAAGTACAAAGATAATACATACCATGTAGATCTGCCAACGCTGTCGCCATCAGAATTTCGTAGCATTTCCGTCTATCTCCGAATGCGCCTTTTTCATTGTCTGAGAATTCATCTTCTCGAACTTCGCGGCGCTTAGGATGCATTGTCGATGGTGATTTGAAATGTGATTCGTGCCTCGTAGCACATTCCCACCAGTGGCATCGCGAACTCACGCCGCTGGTTATTTCTAGTAATATCGCGGCTATTCCTGTAATTGCTATATGAGAAGGTTCGTAGGCTGTGTTCTAATTCAACGTTCTATTGTCGTATTCTCATGTTTCTGTTCCAACGATTCCCTCGTCGTGGCAGCAAGCATCTTGAATTTCAACTCTTACTGTCGCCGGGTATACGCCTCGGGCATAGCCTCACAGTATACCAAATCTCGTTAATTTCGTCATACGAGCGATTTTGCCGAAGGTTGAAGTCTTGGGTACAGCTCTCGGCATCATGGATGGCCCATGTTGGTGCCTCGTACTCGCACACTGCACGTTTCAAGCACGACGGCAGGCTGCCAGAGAAACTTCGATGCATTAGTACATGCAACACAGTGTGACAAGCAGTGCAGCGGGGGAGGCCGCTAAGCTTCGAACGACGCGTGGTTTTCCCCAAACATACACTGCACCTTAAATACTTCTCCAGTAGTTAGCCTCATCTCCAAAAAGCACTTCTGCGAAGGCAACCAACTCTTCTTTTACATATAAACCCATTTCCTAATCCACCTATTCATTTGTAGATACGCATTACAATATTCCATACGCCGCCGGTCGACATACCATTACTTCATCACATCATGCATTACTCTTCTCCACTTCTCGTTGCCGCTCTGCTCGGTGTTGCGCAGGCGCAGACTCCTCCTGGATTTAAACCGGAGTCTAAGGCTAAGCTGAATGTGATGTTCAACTCGACCGCAGTCAATACACCTGGTCAGCTCCTGACCAAGGCGAGTCAGTCACTTCTTCATCCTTGACTACTAGCTCGACTGTTTGCTAACTCTCAATAGCAACTAGCTCACAACCCCAACTCGGAATATCTGGCAACGCAGTCAATGGTACTGGCACATTCCTCTTCGTGATGTTGGATCTCGACGTCCCTGGACAGGGAACAAACCAGACACGCCGCGTGCTCCTCCACGCCATGAACGCTGGCATGAAGGCATCGGCACAAAAGCAAGCCGGTGGAGCCACCCTCCTTACCTCAACTGAGAAGGGTCCAGCAGCCTATCTTGCTCCCGGACCCCCAGCTACCGACCCAATGCCTCATCGTTACGTAGAGATGCTCTTCGCACAGCCCGCCGATTTCCGCGTCCCAGCCTCGGAATTCGCCAACACTGCCTCAAGGATTAACTTCGACATCAACTCCTTTGCCCAGAAAAATAAGCTAGGAGCACCAATGGCAGCCAACTTCTTCACTGTTGATGGAAAAGCTGGTCCAGCCACGACACCTTCGAGGTCTGGCAGTGCGGGACAGCCAAAGGGCACGACACAACCGTTCACCGGCTCCGCAGGTGCTATTGACATGTCTCTTGGTTTGGCAGGTGTTCTAGGAGGATTGATCGTTGCGGCTATTTAAGTTTGTGATACCTTGTATTGTAGGAGGGAGTTTTGGGAAAGGGTTATGATGAGGGATTTTTGGAGAATGGACTTGGTCAACGGACTACATAGAATACAGCAGTGATATGGATTTCTCAATGACACAACCACGAGACTTGTGAATTAGCATGCCTTGCATGTTTGCGTGTAGGAAAACAGCTCATTGTCGACATATCCATGTTGAAGTAATACGGAGTATGCAACGTTGGGGTTTGGCCTAACGCCCACGTGACACTCCAACTCCCATGCCCTGAAACAGTTCGAAACTCGACTATGAGATCCATGTCGACTGCCCCCATCACTGTGGCAAATTTTGCCTCAACACTTAGGGATGTTCGCCTCTATCCAAAGTAAAACTCACTTTATGTCTGACTTCCTGAGCAAAAAGACTAGGAGTACAAAGTATACATTGATCACTGAGCGTATCTACGTGCAGACTTCGCTATTTTCGTTTGTGAGCAAGGTGACATTGCTTCATTGTTATGGCATAATGGAAGTCTCCCAACAGGCAACACTTTCCTTCCATTTGATCTCCATACATTTTCTATAGGCTATAGCGCCCTCTAACCTTTTCTCGTGAGTATATATCATGTAATGATGCTAATACCGTACCTTAGTCATGAACGCCACCAAGTGCAAACCCGACAACTTTATCTCATCTGCGTCGGTCATCATCATAGACCACTCGAACAGGCATTCGATGAAACCCAAGCCTATGCCCACATAGCCCTGAATTTTGTATCGAATTCCTCCTTGAGAGCCTTGAATGCCTTCAACACATTCACCAACCCCGTACCTTCCTCCCAAGCAGGCTTTTCTTCCAACTCTTTGAGCTCGGCCTCGGTGGCCCTCGCCTTTGCCTCGGCTTCGTCTGCCATTTCCTCTTCATCTGCATCATCATCCCAGGAGTCAGCGACTTTCTTCTTCTTCTTGACCTGGACTGCCAGAGCATTGCGCGCTGCAGGACCCTTGGAGGCCAATGAAATTGTCGAGCTAGTCTCGTATCCAGAGTCTTCGGGGAGAAGTTTATCCTCCTGAGCCTCTTCGGCATCATCTCCTTCGCCGCGGACATCGAGTTCAGAGTCAGAGGATAGGTTCATAAAGTTCGACAAGCTTGTGACAATAGTCGCAAGCACCATGCTAAAGTCGTTCAAAACAAACCACACATCGCCCCGACGAATGCGATTCGCGACTGCCAACGCCTTTACATCGCCATGATTGTAGAAATCGTATAGGTATGCATTGAGTGGCATGTCAGTTTCTTCGGAATAAAGACCGACATATGGTACCACAGCCTCCTCAAGGAATACTTTAGAACGTGTTGTTGTGCAAAGGTCGTGAATAGATTTAATATCATCATCGCCATGGCCAGATAATGCCACGAATGGTGATCGAACAGTCGTTGGCGCACGTCGCTTCAAATCAGTCGGTGAAGCAGTGCTGATGCTCCCGCTGGTCTTGACATTCGTGAGCGGCAGGGTATCATCGGGCTCCTTCAGGTGCTGAGTAACAAATGTGCGTACGTATGCCTTGTAAATCTCCAGAGTGGATTCGTTGTGGTTGCGAAGCACCTCGGCAGCGCTGTCAGGCATGGGTGGTAGAAAGACAATCGAGGGGCTGCGTTTCACCACATGTTCGATGTACTCTCTATCGGCCTGTCTACAATACTGGCGACCAAAAAGGTGGGACATAGTGAGAACCAGCTCTTGTAGGACAGCTTCTCGATTTGTATCGATCTTCGTGCAAAGTTTGTGGAAATAGCCATCTTTAAGCAGAGCATGGAAGGCGAATGATGAATTTTCAGTGAAATACAGGTGACTGACACAGCCTGCTAGGTTCAGAGGAGCTCCACGAGAGTCCAAAAGAAACTGTCGGCGGAGGTATTCAATCGAGAAACGGAGATGATGAAGCACAGTCATCTTTGACTCTTCACCACCAAGGTAGAGACGTGGTTGAGATAGAAGGGCGTTAACCGCTCGTATGGCAAAGGGTGAGTCTTTCGAGTCGCTTAGAAGCGTGAAGAGTCGCAGTACTAGAGTAGTTGTAATAGGGAAGTGGCCATTGATATCTGGTAGGCGGGAACTGATAAGCCTGTGAATCTTGCTTATGGAGATACCATGGAAGACGACGTTTCCGAGCATATCGAAACCACGGCGACCCGCACGACCTGCGGCTTGGCGATAGTTGAGTGCTGTTAAGAAGATGGAGTCACCAGAGAAGACAACCGTCTTACACGGCATGTTGATACCTAGTGCAAGTGTACCGGTAGCCACAACGACCCGGAGATACCCCCGTCGGAACAACATTTCACAAACCTGGCGGTACTTGCGGTTCAAACCAGCGTGGTGAACACCAATACCCCTTCGCAAAGCACGAATCAACCACTCCGGGACGTCGCGGCGGATGAGCTCCTTTTCATAACCATCTAATTCTTCCCGAGAAAGTTTTTTGTAATCGGCAAAGTGGAATCGATCGACCGGTCGATCAGGGTCGAACGAAGCCCATGGATTAGCTTCGTTGTTAGCACCATCGCGAGCAATATCTTCTTTGGTGAGTCCATCCTCATCATTTCCTTTCTTCTTCGACAGCTTAGGTGGATTGCGTTTATTCGCTTTTGCCATGATCGCTTTGTATTCCTCCCATTTCTTGAGGTCCGATTTCCACTTGGGGCTCGTCTCTTTCCAGCTCGTCTCCGCAGTCTCTAGTTGTCGCATCAAAGTCTCACATATCCGCTCACAGAGCCCTCGGTCATAGTTGAATATGATTCCGGGCAGAGCATCTTGTTCATGCAATTTGACGAGCAACGGAAGAATACTCTCAGCATCATAACTATCCTCCGGCTCATCCTCGTCGTTAACGTTTTCGATATTATCAGCTTCGTTATTGCCTATATCCGTCTTATTCCGACTTGATTTGGCATCCGAAATTTTTATAGCGGTGCTCAGTTCCTTCACCACAGCTTCGAATGGTGACTTATGGTCGGTCATCCAGTTTCGAAGCACCGTCTTGAGGGATTTCTCCCAATTGATAACATCCATCTTCTTCACAATAGTAGGAAGTGCAACTGTGGGATCCAAGCTCTTGTCCACTGGATACTCGGCAGTCTGGTGTTTTACCATTGTTTGCCAAAGAGTCAAACAATCCCGTGCCTCCAGACTGAGATCGTTCGGGATGCCTCGGGAACGATTGACCAAACTTGTCACTGGGTGGAGGAAAGAGAAGGCATCACAGTCGTCCAAGCCCAGCCTTGCAAAAGCGCGGCTTTCCGGTAGTCCTTGGAACTCGGTGTTGGAATTAGGAGTGTACACAAATTTCCGCAGATCAGAGTATCTGTGTGGGTGTTGTACCATGATAAGGTTGTTTCCCACTGCTTTCTGGGTAGAGTCAAGCCAGGCACTGAATTCGTCGGGGTTTCCGATCGTAGCAGAAAGGGCGATGATTGGACAGGGCGCCATCAGGAGCAACTGTTCCCAAATTAGACCATCCTCAGCTTGACCTATACAATGAACTTCATCGAAAATTATCCACTTCACTCGTTTCGACCACGAGTTAGCATTTGACGGAGTCATGAGCATGATCTGGAGGATATGAGGCACAGTCACTAAGATCTGACATCCTGTCGGGTTGTTGATCCGGTAGTCTCTCGTGTGTATGCCCCAGACGCTATTTCCTCCGTATTTGTATGCTTTCGAAAACCGGCCTTGAACCTCTGCAGCAATCTGATTGACCAGAGCCTTGGTGGGAGCAACGTAAACAAGAATATCGTCATCCAAAGATTCTAGCACTTGTTTCATTGCATAGAACGAAATGAACGTCTTTCCGGCCGAGGTTGGGGCTACTACCAGGATGCTTCGCTTGGCATCGATCTCATCGAGCACCTTGCGTTGCCATGCATCTGGTTCAAAAGGCACACGAGAGTCGGGCGCAGAATCCATGCTTCGATCAAAATAGGGTCCACAATGAAGCAACTGGAAGTCGTTGAGTGATGTCGGCAAAGTTAACGACACCCCCGAGATATCCGATAGAATGAACTTGAACGCTAATGCTCTGTCCCCTTCTGGCGAAGCAATGGGAAGCTTTGGTAGCCCTAGCTCCTTGAAGGTCTTGTCAAGACAGGTCGCGATAGTCTTTGTGATTGGACGGCGAAGCCTGGAGAAGTTACTGAGCGAGTCGTAGACGAGAGCCGCAATATGCTGGTTCTTTTCCCTATCTGCGTCCTTACACGCTGCTACCCACATGCTCAGCTGGGTATTGAGCAAGTATAGTCGAACCTCAGCTTCCAGAACATTTCGTTTGAACTCTGAGTTGAGTGAAGTCAGGTATTGCTTTGCTTTTTGGAACTTAACGATGGCAGTTGTTTCCTTCTCCAGATTGTTGCAAGTCAGTCGCCATCCTTGAGCAACTGTCTCTGATGAAGCTTCATCCTTTTTGCTCTTGTCCTTGGCGATTTGAGCTAGCATAGTTTCCTTTCTCGACGGTGCACCCTTCTTGCCACCCTTAGGGTTTGCTTTTGGTGCTTGCTTCTGCTTCGGATTTTCGATCTCCTTCTTTTCTGATTTTGCACCAGCCGTAATGATTTCAGGCTCGAGACTCTTGCCGACAGCGTTCGTGAGACTAGCGGCATATGTTGTCATTTCAGCCATGAAGAATTGGTTACGCCGTAGAGTCTTCTTCATTTGCTTCGCGCTCAGCGCAATTTGGTCTTCTCGAATCTTAGGATCCAACGGCCGTCGGCTATTGTGCCAGTGCGACACTTCTTTGAAAATCTGGGATGCTGTAGCTGGTACAATCTCGCCCGAGCGATCGATGGCCAGCTGGACTGGTGCTAGATGAGGATCAAAGACGCTATTTGAGAAAGGAAGTACAGCGTAAGATCCGGAAGTGTCCTGTGCAGCAGAGGATTCTGATTGAGAGCCTAGTCCTCCTATCTTAGTAGTTGGACACATGAGAGAACACAGTGTATCTTGACTTACCTTGCTCCTGCTCGATAGCCTTGTCGCCTCCCAAATCGCCTGCGCCGGAGGAAGCCATTGCTTTCACAAGGACGCTGTAAGTAGCGTTTCGGCCGATGGACTTATTCTGAATGCAGGCTGCAAGAATACGTCCATCGACAAGATCCGCTACATCGCAGGTGCATCCCCAAGCGCCCATGTTGGATGCCCATTCTTCTGATGAGAGTACCACACATGCTTCTTCGCAGAATTCCTGCAGTGACTCATGAGCGTCTTCATCAAGCTCTACAGTCTCAACAGGGCGTTCGGTCAAGTGAAGCTGCGAGATCAATGCCAAGTGTCGGAGGAAAGCATCTACAAACTCTTCGGTGATGTCCTCGCCATGTTTGAGTGCTGAAAGCACCAGGAGCGAAATGTATTGGCGCTCTGTCAGCTGGGTCTGGTCACTGGTATTCATTTTGTCCCAGAACGAACGTTTCAAGTAGTTCGGCCGCGGTTCGTCAATTTCCTCGCTCGTAAAATCAATCTATGCATGCGTCAGCCACTTCATTGAAACCAGCACTGATTTACCTCCGTAGAGAAAGGAAACATGAATTACCGTTGCCGGAATGCCACTGTCTACATGGCGATTCTCAAGAACGTTCGTGATGACCTTGGTGTCTTGCAAAAGAACTCCATTGATCAAAGCAATGCTCATGCCCCCAGAAATAAACCAGTGAATGAACTGGCGGAGCGCCTTTTTAGTCTCCATCTCTTTCAGGCCAGCTTCATCGTGATTCCCATCCTCCAACGCATCGAGGTGGTTGGCCAGCATGTGCCTCTTGCGTAGAGCACTCGAAGAAGCACCATCATGTGCAAGTACAAAGAAGAAGTCCGAAGCACTCAAATACTCGGCAAAGGCAACTGAAGTGACAGAAGGAAAGACATTAATTTCAATCTCTGAATGTGTAGCTTTCAGGTTCGCGCGAAGGTGGCGAATGATAGCCGCCCGCGCGAGGAGATATTTCTCTTCGCTATCTTCCGGAACAAACAACGGCACGCAAAGGTCGCGATACTGGTCGAAGAAGACAATGTGAAAGTGGCATCGCCGAGAGACCAGATCTTGTAAGAAGCGTTCGACTGCCCAGGTTGCATGCAACAACTGGAAGCCTTGGCTGAAGTCGAGATGCTCATCGGAAAAGGAATGGAGGAGAAGGGAGTTCCCGTCTACGAGAAAGAGTTCGTTACCAACATAGTCGCCAACAAGGTCAATGCGTCTCGAGTAAACCTTGGAGTACCATGTGAGGATAGGCGGCTGCCCCGCGCTCGGCGAAGTTTCGGTCTCGGTGGTGCCCGACATGTCGTTCAGGTTTTGCTGAATGAAATGTGGAGGGTCGTGTGTAAGCAGGCCAGCATATCAATCGATGCCGGAATCATTCACTGCTGCTGAAAGAGATGTCCTGCGCGAGAGTGTGTGTCTGAAGGGACTACTACTTGGTGGGGGTTTGGCCTTTCCCCGCCAAGAACTAGACAAGTGCGCGCTAGTCCCAACAGAGCATGTGTAGCGAAAGTCTCTTCTACTTAGGTGCTTAGGTAGATACTTCGATGAGTTCCTGTCTACGGAGTACTGTACTTCTGGTCTATATGCATCTTCTGATCCTGTTTCTAGCCGTGGGACAGAGGTAGCCCGTTTCGCTATTTTGGCCTCGTAATAAGCTGCAGCTAAGAGACGGATGCGGAAAGGTGGGATGCACAAAAGGATTTAGCATTCGTTGCATCTCCACTGGGACCAAGCTTGATATCTGTCTGTTCAAAGATGACTACCTCTTTAGGAAGTCCTCGAGAAACAAGACGAGTTCTTTGATCCATCACACGCCAAGTCAAAATAACTCATCACCAAATCCGCCTGGTTGGGGATGTCATGCGTCACGCCAGCCGCCTCATACGCTTCGAACTTCGGCCCATATCTATATCTTGTCCACCCCGTTAACGGCGTATTCTCTGTCGTTTCCTCCGGCGTCGTGCTGACTTTGAACACGCTTGTCCATTGTTTGATCTCTTCCTTCAAATTCTGCGGATACAGAACAGTGTCTGCAGTCCCATGGAGAACTTGGAGCTTCGGCCGATATCCGTCATATCCGGGATACGCGTTCATCACTAGAGTCGCCCAGTCGCTCCCATTTTTGATGTTCTTACCAGTTGCACAGGCGTCGCTCCATACTCCATACCCATTACCGGCGAAGCAGCCAAACGGTACACCCGCCCACGCGCTTCCTGCGGCGAAAACATCTGGGTAGGATCCGACGAGAACGTTTGTCATCATTGCACCTGAACTAGTGCCGGTGACAAATACGCGATCTTTATCCCCTTGGTATTTCTCAAGCGTCCACCTCACCATGCTTACAATGCCCAACGCGTCACCTCCGCCATTGTGTGTCAGTGAAGCATTGCTGCTCACGTCCCAGCACTGGTCGGCTTTATTGGGAGAGTCTGGATAAATTGATATGAAGCCATATTGATCGCCTAATGAAGCGTATGGCCTGCCTTTGAAAGCATCTTGGGCGGTTCCGTGGCACCAATGTGGGACGACGAGAACTGGCGGCTTAGCCCGGAGTGTTTTGGGGACGTAAATGTAGAACGAAACGTTTCGTGGGTTTGGACCGAAGTTCGCGGTGACTTGTGTCAGGGTCGAAGAGAGTTGTTGTGTAGATGCCAATGCTACAAGCAGGCATGTAGCTACGAAGGAATTGAAGGCGACCATCTTCGTTTGTTTGCCAGTTAGCTACGAGATACAAAGCGAGCATGGTGGACTGAACACGAATATCATAAAAGCGGCCAAATACACGCTAACGAATTCTCGCATCGGATGTCCATATATTTCTCCGACTTATATGGCTACCAGACCGACTTGCCTGGATATAATGGTAGCGAAGCAGGATTACTGCGTAGTCGTGGAAACGTGCACAGTTGACCTTGTTCCACTATACCGTTTTGGACACGGAGCAAACGAAGCGAGAATGAATAGATTAGTGTCCAGGGACAGTCGCCCCTAGTGATATTCGTTTCTTACGAATTACTTGTCTTGTTCGTGGAAGATTGTCAATTTCTGATGATATTACACCGACCGCCGGAGTACGACGAGTAAGGAACTACGAAGCAGGGACAGGCTACACATCGTTAGTAGACCATGGCGTTTCCTCAACATCTCTACCGAGGCACCATGGCATCTAATCTCCTTATCCGAACGTTGGAGATTAATTAGCTGATAAAGAACGAGGGCTTGCGAAAAGGCGAAAGCAAAGAATACGTTTTCAAATTAATACCTCTATCCTACTTCAAGACCTTCAGCATAGCCACATCCCCCCTACACACACACCATAGCAACATTGAAAACATCTTCCCACTTACAAACGATGCCTTCCTAAACACACGGATTGATAGCAATGAATTGACAACTTGGAGCCAAGCATTTATCCATGTCAAGTCAGTGACGCGAATCAGCGCGTCCACCTTTTGTAGGATATCGCAGATTCTACACAGATACGGCATAGTTGTAGGTATAGAAGGGCGAAAGGGCCCAAGGTTAGCGTGCATGACATAACATGACACGCCAACGTCAATAGTGGCGGATGTACTAATAAGATCGGTGTGCACAGAAACGTATCCGGCGGAAGTACAGACCATGTGTTGCATTCAAACCCATTTAACAGCCTCGCTTCGGGGTAGGGCAATCATAGCTTGCCCGTCAACCTGCTCATCAAGCACGTGAGCCTTTTGTAGTATCTGCACTGTTTTATCGACTATGCTCTTGTCCACGCCACGTACATCATGTGCAAAGCGCACAGTCTTCAACCATTCCCTTGCGTCTTCCTCCGAGTAGTCCAACTTCGTATAAATGTACTTCACAGCCTCTTCCTGGTTGCTCTCGAAGTGTTTGACGCCTTTGTTGATCTTCTGCAGCACGTCTTCCAACTCTTCCTTCAGCACTGGATGTGAAGAGTTTTGTGATTGCGACCAATTTGAGGGGTTGATAAGGCCATTTTTCGCGACGATCTTCCAAGAAGACCAGGGTGTGTAGATTTCTCCAATCCTCTTGATCTCGCCGTTGTCGTAGTACCGTTTGGAGGTAAAGTGCTCCCACATGAAGAAGTCAGCAGTGCCACTGTTCACCCCTTCCCTGAGATTGAGAAAAGTATCCAAGGGTTCCACCGCGAATGGCGTAGTGGAGGACTGGGTGTCCAGCCAGCGTTCCTGATCAGCCAGGACGAAGCTCATGACATAGCTACCACTGCCGATCCGTGAAACGCCAACCTTCCTCCCCTTCAGATCTTTGATGCCATTTAGCTCCGATCTTCGAGCTCCTGTCGACACAGCCCAACACAACGGCGTTTCTACATATGTCCCAACCAGCTGGAAGCCAGCATCTTTCTGCGCCGACTGTGCCTTTCCGAGCGCAGCTACCCAGCCCTCGGTCAATCCTACGCCAATATCGATCTCGCCTGACTGTAGTGCAGTAACCATATGACCGGTACCGGAGGGGAAAGGAAGCAGTTTCGCTTGGAGGTCATAATGTTTCTTCGCGAACTCGAGGGGTGTAGAGAAGTGTTCTATCCGCATTAGCTCCTGCGACGCGAAAATACCCTAAGAAGCCTACCCGGCACGAAACCTATCCTCAATGATGACATAGCGGCTCTTTGGGTGGAAAAGTTACGGAAGTGTCGAGTTGCTGGCGCAAGTCGTGCCAGGCGCGTTGTGCATAGCATCTTTAGCTTCGGAACCCAAGGCCGGCAGCACCTAGGCAATTTGGCGGCCAATTAGCCTTTTTGAGCTACTGGAGAATCGACCAAAAAGATCCCAAATAGTTGCAAGATAAGACGACGTCAATTTAATAGAACCGAAGCAGTTGTAGTCGACGTGGGTTCTGTTGGTGATGTCACGGACCAGTAACTACCGGTACGCCCGTGCGTTGACCAGCCACTGTGGCGCCAATGTCGTAGTTAAGAGCGTGGAGTGTCATGTCTTACATACTTCCATTATCCATGACTTTTGATTAAAACATACTTTCCACCATGTTTTTCTGGTGCTTCTTTAGAGAAGTTGGTTAGTGCTTTGCCGTTGTTGTCTACAATTCTTGGATGTCTCTTCAGCGAAATTTCCCTCGATCGCGGTCATCTCCATTGTCTGATTACAATGGCTCTCGAGCCCATGTGCTTGCTTGCAACGTCTTTCTACAAAGACTAATGGCGGCTGTCGACTTCATGTAGCATATTTTTTGTGTCTGAAGAGTCAAGTTCTTAGTCTACTCCCGGCCGCTATGATCTCTATCTACTTCGACAAGAAGCATACGCTGGCTGCGGAAATTATATCAACGGGAGCTAGCTAGGTAGAGTGAGATCATCTTGACGACCTCCAGTGATAAGATGCCCAATAGTCAGGCAGCTGGAATGCTGTATCCATTCATCCTCCGCTATCTCTCTGTCCATGCAGGATTCTCGCTGGGCAGTTCGCACCCCCTCCCTCTTTATGTTCGTTGCCAATGCTGTGTCCATGGTTTTCATGCTCCTACAATCCGCAGGCGCACAAGAAGAATCCCATCTCACGCTAGATCATTTCAAGGGCCCAACATACTCTACTTCCGTCCTCCCTTGGAACATTCACACTGCTTAGCCCTTCTCCCTCGTTCCTCAGTATGCGCTAGAATTAGGACTGACGAAGCCAATCACATCCACTCTGCTGTCTGTGATGAATACGGCGGGGTTTTCTAGAATATTTGTATCGAAAACTCTCCCAGATTGGTAAGATATGTCATTCAACATGTTTGGCTCGCAACAAGCTAATTGAGAGCAGATATGGCGATTGCACTATACCCAACTCTGCAGAACTGGAAGTCTAGATACATCTTTTCCGTTTTTACCCTGCTTTCATCGATCTTGCTGAGGAACCAATTCAAGAGTATCAAAAGTATGGAGGTAATGTTAACGCGGCCAAACAGTTCAAGTGTGCTTACTTGGTAGTTGCGCTAATTATGAGAGCTAGTTCTTTGCCTGGCGCGAGAGTTCAGGAAGGACAATTGGTTTGAAAATCAACAAATGTGTTCGAGCAATAGAAAAGTCTCTAAATTACTGTCTTCTCGCATGCAAATTGGCCGTAAAGGGAAAGGGCGTTCACAGGTACAAACAGACTCATCTCTTGGCACGGTTCGTCTCTAGCGTATATTGACTTGACTCAAAACACAATGTGAGATGCCATTTTATCGCACCCTCAACTCTTTTGTTGCTCAAGAAAAGAGCAGATTGACTTCAACTGTATTTCTGGATACCAAGGTAAATAAATCTCCCAGTCCTTTGCACCTGTCCCTCTTCCCCCATCCCTTCACCCTCGTAAACACACCAACAACAACCTCCACGGCCCGCAGACGCAGCCTTGAGGTGTCTCAGAGACAGTCTCCATTTCAATCACCTTTTCAAGACGCCCACGAAGTGCACAGCCTACCGCCGACGATCATTCGACTATGTCAGAGCTTCAACCCAATTCGTCTATCGTCAGCGCTCCCAACGAACACACCTCTCAATCCAACCAGGTTCTCCTTCAGAATATCGATTGGATTAATGGAGGATTAAACCTCGTCGAAACATCCCAGTCTACACAATCGGCAGGTTCAAAGGTCGCTGGCATTGGGGAACTCCTGGTGAAGATCTTCCTACATCTCACTCCCACCGATTTGCTCAACTTCCAGCGCGTCTCCCAAAATTGGAGAGACACAATCATTAGCACCAAGTCTCTCCAATCTTTAATGTTCAAGGTAGCCAAGAAAACTAACCCAAACAACGCAAACGCCCTCTTCGAGAATGGAACAGATACTACCATCAACTTGCCTACACCAGTCACTATGTATCTACTAAACAGCAAAGAAATCCTTAAAAGGTTCGTCCAAGGCGAGTACAATTACGCTGAGTTCAGGATCGAAAGCACTTGGCAACGCGATATGATGAGAGCTTCTAACGAAAGCGCCTTCCCCGTTCCCTGGCCGCAGGAGATCCAGCACCTACAATGCAATACATGCAATCGGGGCCACGAAGTACTCAAAAAGAACACTCTACATCCCTTGATTCAACGCGTCGCCGACCTACCCTTCATATGCTGCAAGGGTTGGGGAACCTCGATCATTCTGAAAGTCGGTCTCGTTTTCTACAGTGGCCAGAGGCCTGTTAGTATCTTGGACCAGGTACCTTTCCAATGCAAGCGCCTCCGCCACTTCCTCAAGGTGGTAAAAAATATCGTGGGCGAAACTTGTTGGTATGGGTTGCAGGACGATCAGATGAGCTATCCAGCGACAACGAAAATTGTTGTTGCTGTCAAACGGCATCATTCAGTTACTAAGAGCTCGGGGGCTACGCTATATGATGTTTTGCTTGCGCTTGTGCAGACTTGTATGGATTTTACGTTTGGTATACTGGATAGAATGGATCTGGAATTGATGTTTGGTACCATTGAGAAGGACAAGAGGTATAAGAAGGTGGCAGACCAAGTGCAGGAAGTTGGTGAGCTATGGCGTAATCTTCAAGAATGGATGAAAGGGTTGAACGGTAAGGACTGAAAACGCGCTCTGTCTTGAAGGATACATTTATGTCTAGTGATCGTGTTTCTCGGTTGAGACGCGATCTACTGCTGCGGTTCATACATTGTGGTCAGTTTTTGTTCATTCAACGTCACGAAATACCCTTAATGTACCAATATAATCGATGTTGATTTTACGTTAGCTACATATTATAGATGACGATATTGAATCTCTCGTGACAAGATACAAACCTTGTTCTCAACCAGTATGAGACCAATCGTGGATTCATTACAATCGTTAACTACATCAATCACCAACTGCTGACTAATTCAATCACTGCATCGTCATAGCAAGACAACACCATAGAATTCAGAAGGCGACATCGGTTACTTTAAAGCACACCAATAGAGCAACTGCAACCGCAATCAAAATATGAAAATAAAAGGATACAAAACCCCAGAGAAGGGAGCAAATCAATAGTTTACACTCATCATAACCACGGAAATCCCCATCTATCTATAGGAACAAAAACACTATACAGGCGAATACAAAACTAGATCCTCAAAAGCCATCACATTTAACAAACGCCACGCCAACCGATCCGATCCGATCCCACCCCGCTACCAAAGCTAAAGTCAGAGCCTACCCAACACCGATGAAGAGGTAAAGAGGAGAGATGTACAGAGCGGATATCATAACATAACAACAAGGACAAAGAGTCACAGCCATCCCAAAACTTTTAGCATCTCAAAACTCGCCGCCGCCACCACCCATAGCAGCTGCACCCCACACACCCACCAGGCCCCAGAATCCCACTCGCCACCCTCTCCACAGTCCATGAATACCTTGCCCCTTTCGTATCCGTGTCCGCGCCGAGAAACCTACGGCACGCGTTTGCGTCGGCGCTTGCGTCTTTGATACGCCGGGTCCGACGACCTGGACACCCTCTTCCCTAACTATGAACCACATAGTGCCTAGCACGCCCTTGTACGGTCCGGGCTCAACGATGGTCTTGAAGCTGCGTACAGACGGGTCTTCATCTTCCATTCCATACACCTGGCTCTTCGCCCCACGGGTTTCGGAGGGCGATTGCCTGTACTCGGAAGCGAGGCGATCATTTTCGTGTTCTTGTAAAACGGAGACTTGGCCGCGGCGGAGGACGGTCTCGAGAGGGAGCCGGATAAAGAGTTCTGCTACGGAGGAGAGGAAGGTGGAGAAGGAATATGCGGTTGGTGTGACAATGGGGTCAATGGAAAATGTGGAACGTAGGACAAGGGGCGTTGACGAGGATATTACGGTTGGGATGATGGCATGAAGCAAGGTGACTGGGAAGAGGGTCTGCGAGATGGAGAGGGATGGGAGGAGGGATAGTGAGGGATATATTGTTCGAGGCGGGGCGGAGGTTGGTGTGACTATCAAGCGTGTGCGGATCAGATCGAGGGGAGCGAGGAGAGTTGCTGCGATGGCCGTAGCGGCTACGGCAACGCCGAGGGACATGATGGGTGAGGGGCTGTCTATTATGTCAAGGCCGCCGATGCCACTGGCAGCACTTGCCCCCATGAGTCCAGGATCCGGCACATTGAGTAATGCTGACAGCAAGCTTCGAGTCCAGCTCTCGGTTGTCTTGAGGAGGAAGTTGTATACAAAAGTGACATTTGTGCCCTTCCACACGCCCCAGGCCGACTCCTTCTGCCACAGCTGCACTATAACCTCGAGGAGAGCATCCGACTTCTTGAGTTCGAGCTTGCGCGGTGCGAGCGGAGGCGGCCGGGTGGGCGTGCTGTCCCTCGACCGGCTTATAGGGTGTCTCCGCCTCTTTTCTGGGCTCCTCGACCGCGACCCCCCGCGCTCATACGTCGGGCTCGTGCTGTTCAGTCGCGGTGGCGCGCTGGTGAAGTATCCCGGCGAGTCCTCATCCGACTCATCCGAGGGATAGTCTTCGAATTTGCCGCTGGCATAGGAGTTTGGGCGACTCCGCAATTCTTCGCCGTTCAGAAGCAGGCCAGGCGGGGCCTGCTGGGCGGCTTGGTGCACCTGTAGCAGCGTCTTCGCAACCTCGAAGGGCTGGGCCAACAGGACCGAGGTGTAATTCCACAGTGCCTGGTCGAACAGCTTCTTTGCATGCTCGGCCACGGTGGGGGAGCTGTCTGGGAAATACGAGTCATAGTCGAGGTCAGAGAGGATGTCGCGTGCTTGGCTGCCGAAGCTCGGCTTGGGGGTACGAGACGAGTTGTAGGCACGAGACGGGGTGGGCGTGGAGCTGTTGTGCGCCTGTTCCAACGGCGGAGGACCGATCGATGGTGGAATATAGTAGGGACGCAGGGGGTTTGGGGCGTCACGCGAGGCCGCCATGGTCGTCGACAGTCGTGGCGGCGGAGGAGGAGGAGGAATATGGATAGGGCGAGGGGTTGGTGTTTTGATAGCAAAAGAGGAAAAGGACTCGGATCAGCATGGATTTGTGACGTTCATGTTGAGCATATCCCAGCAAGACATCCATGGCCCGTGCTTCTATATTATATTTTCCACTTACGCGGCAACAACAGCAGCTGGCGAGGACGACGAGAACGTGTGGCTAGCAAGTTTCTTTCGCAACAATCTGTCTGCCTGCGTGTTTGCGGGAGGGTTTACCGGTGGCCATGGTCGGCGCCACCAGATCGTGGCGTGTTGCGGCCAGGATGCTGAAGAGCTTCCGATATGACCGCCGCCGTCACCTTTCGACAACACTGAGCAGCTACAGCACAGCGGAGAGTACGCGATGGACAGTCATGGAGAATCCTTTGCTGCCGCGACCCCCCATTCAAAACGCTGCCATCACAGCCTTCGCCCGCAGCCGGAGGCGGTTCTCCACGACACCCATCGCCCGGCACGGCGACATTGAGCCCCCCAAGCCTGGTGAAGGGTGCGTCGAATCCATCCCCCATCTGATAGTCTACACCTGACGGTCGAATTGTAGGCTGAAAATCACCTTCATCACGAAAGAAGGTGACCGACATACCTTCGATGTCTGTGAAGGCGACAACCTCCTCGACATCGCATCCTACTACGACCTTGAAATGGAAGGCGCCTGCGAGGGCTCCTGTTCGTGTTCCACCTGTCACATTATCGTCGAAGACGAAGCCATGTTCGACAAGATGGACGAAGCGTCCGACGACGAAAACGACATGCTGGATCTGGCTTTTGGCTTGACCGAGACGAGCCGACTGGGATGCCAGGTGAAGATGACCAAGGAGCTGGACGGGCTGGTTGTGCGACTGCCGAGCATGACAAGGAACCTGCAGGCCAGTGACTTTGTAAGTTAGTGGACAAAGAGAGACAGGAAAATGAGGGCTCGCAAAGAGCATTGGGAGGCATCATCATCATCATCGGTTGGGAAATCTACGCTCGAGTGGCTTCGTGTAATAGTACTATTGTATTTGGAACGGTGCATAGGCATCATTGGGCTTGTATATCGCTTCTAGTCTGTCGTGTTTGCTTGCGTCTTTTCTCTCTTCGCACCGCCTGAGATCATTTCGAGGAAGCCCTGTTTGCTCATCTCCTTCACCTGCTCTTCGCGCTTGTCCATGCCGACAAGACCTTTGTCCCGTGCTTCCCTCTCTGCTGCCTCACCCTTGACCTGCGCGGCCCGCACCGCATTGAAGAGCTTGATGACACCTTTTTGCGCCGTCCGCCTCAGCTCCTTCTCCTTAGCACTCGTCGCCGCTGTGCTCACGCTAGGGTCATTCAAGCCCAGCACGTCCTTGACCCGGCCCTTCTCTTGCGCCGCTTTCTTCTCGGCCAGTAGCTGCTTGTTCGCCTTGTGAGTAAGACGGTGGTCGGCGAGGGTCTTGTTGGTGTAGTCGGCGGCCTTTGAGCGGGACAAGATGGGCTCGGAGCGTTTTTGACTTGTGAGCTTCGTGTTGAGAATCTTGGAGATGGACGTCGCGAACGCTTCGGGGTCGTTGCGTTTTCGCACTTTGCGGGCCGGATTGTTGGTGGACGTCTCCGATGTCGAGGATGCCTCGGATTCTTCCGACTCTGCGCCGCTGTCTTCTCCGTCGGACTCAGACTCGGCTTCCTCTGCGCCTACTGCAGCGTCCCCGTCGTCCTCATCTTCGTCTTCGTCCTCGTCTTCTGCTGGCGGCGGCGGCGGCGGAGGTTTCTTAGTTGCAATCTTTGCCTTCATCTTCGGCTCTGGCTTCGAAGGGTTCTTTCGCTCCAGCTTCTCCTCCTGCGTTTCTTCTTCAGCCTTCACCGGCTTAGCTCTCCGCGGCGCATCTCGCGCAACATCCTCGTCCCCACTCTCGTCCTCGCTGGAGCTGTGATAGAACTTCTGTCGCTTTATGTTCTTCCTCTTCTTCGGCACCTTGCCGCGCATCCCCTCCTCGGTGCGTCTCCGTTTGAGCGTTGTAGAAGACATTTGTAGTGTGCAGTGAACTGTGGTGAAAACAGTGCTGTGGTGTGGTGGAGTGAAGTATTCAACTTCTGCTGCTCGAAAATTATCCCGATCGGCATTCTTTTCCAAATTTCGCCGATCTATGCCCACTACAAAGTATCTACAAACGACATATCGATGCCAAGCAGAACAGTTCCAGCCCCGCCGTGTCCCCCCCACACACTGCACTGCACATCGCTTTACCGTCACTTCAATCCTTACAGCGACCCAACCCTGTATTGACGTTGATATCGACACAGAACCGCTGCCATGGTGCTTCAAGACCTCGGTCGGCGCATCAATGCCGCCGTCAACGACCTCACCCGGTCGCCCAACCTCGATGAGAAGGTGTGCATTCAACCGTCGCCGCAGCCCCATGCGCAATATGGCTAACCTGTACAGGCCTTCGAATCTATGGTCAAGGAGATCTCAAATGCCCTCGTCGAAGCTGACGTCAACGTCAAGCTGGTCATGAACCTCCGCAATTCCATAAAGCGCTCGGTCGATTTCAAGCACCTTGCCCCCGGCGTCAACAAGAAGCGCCTCATCCAAAAGGCCGTTTTCGATGAGCTCGTCAAGCTCGTAGACCCGCACGCCGAACCTTTCAAGCCGCGCAAAGGAAAGTCGAACGTCATCATGTTCGTGGGTCTTCAAGGTTCAGGTAAAACGACAACTTGTACCAAACTGGCAAGATATTACTCGGCAAGAGGGTTCAAGGCGTGTCTGGTCTGCGCCGATACTTTCCGTGCTGGTGCTTTTGACCAGCTGAAGCAGAATGCGACAAAGGCGAAAATTCCCTACTACGGTAGTCATACACAGACGGACCCTGTGGTTGTAGCGAAAGAGGGTGTGGACAAATTCAAGAAGGAACGCTTTGAAATCATCATCGTGGACACCTCGGGTCGCCACAGGCAAGAGCAGGATTTGTTCGACGAGATGGTGCAGATCCAGGAGGCCGTAACACCCGATCAGACTATCATGGTTCTTGATTCAACAATCGGTCAAGCAGCCGAAGCACAATCGCGAGCTTTCAAGGAGGCGGCAGACTTCGGTGCCATCGTTCTGACAAAAACTGACGGTGCGGCCGCGGGCGGTGGTGCTATCTCCGCTGTTGCAGCAACGCACACCCCCATCGTCTTCCTAGGTACCGGTGAACACATGCTTGATCTAGAGCGCTTCAGCCCTGAACCATTTGTTTCTAAGCTACTCGGCATGGGCGACATCACCGGCCTCGTCGAGCACGTCCAATCCCTCAAGCTCGATCAGAAGGACACAATGAAGCATATCGCATCTGGCGTCTTCACGGTGAAGGATCTCCGCGACCAGCTCTCCAACATCATGAAGATGGGCCCGCTCTCAAAAATGGCCGGCATGATTCCTGGTCTCAGTAACATGATGGGCGGTATGGACGACGAAGAAGGCAGCATGAAACTGAAGCGCATGATTTATATCTGCGACAGTATGACGGAGAAAGAACTTGAATCCGACGGCAAGATGTTCGTCGACCAGCCCACACGGATGACACGCGTTGCCCGTGGCTCGGGAACATCCGTTCGGGAAGTTGAAGAACTTCTCACGCAACACCGGATGATGGCCGGCATGGCCAAGAAGATGAAGGGCGGAATGGCAAACATGCAGAAAGCCCAAGGTGCCATGGGCGGAGGCAACAAGCAACAACAGCTCGCCGCTATGCAGAAGCGTATGGCAAGTATGGGCGGAGCAGGTGGGATGGGCGGCGGTGGCGGCATGCCAGATCTGGGCGCTATGATGAAGATGCTTGGTGGCGGCGCTGGAGGTGGAGCGGGCGGCATGCCCGATATGTCTGCTCTTGGTGGCATGGGCGGCATGGGCGGCATGGACATGGCAAGTATGATGAAGATGATGGGCAACATGGGTATGGGAGGCGGAGGCTCGCCTGGACAAGGCGGGAGGGGACGGCGGTAGTGTACACCAACAGGTCTTTGAAAGATCTTTGATCTAGTGCTTCAGTTGGAGCGAGTCTGTTTTTTTGCATAGCCGCGGCGTTTTGGGACACGTCTACCTGACGAACATGTTTGGTCAAAAGCCCTAAGAGACAGAAGACAATCGAGTATCTTTCCCCACAATCGTCATCTTATCAAATCCTTTGATCTCCTTCGTTGCAATACTCTAACAGTCCACAACTTCTCATTCCCTCATAAAACAAGCCGCCGCACCCCACAAACAAGCCTTCGGTTAAACGCAAGGCGGTACCCGACTTCTACCGGCACACTATCGGCACTTGATGATGCATCCATATACAATGCCAGCATCATTGGCCTCTGAGCCTCTCCCTATATGATCAAATGACGAAGGAAAAACGGTTCGTACAACACACACATAGACACTACCCAAGGACCACCGGAACCTCGTCCACCGAAGACCAAGTTTCAGCCTAATAAAAGTCTTGGGGAGTTCCACAAGCAATTCATCTCAGCTGCTCGGGACGTGCTTGGCTTTGTGGAGAGGTGCTGGTATGGGGTGTATAAACAGTGCGTCAGTGCAGAGGTGAGGGGCGAGGGAGTGAGAAAGAGTAAGTAAACCAACGGACCCAGACGAGGAATATTACCCCAGAAGAATTGTTTCCATCAAACATGTTTTCCATCTTGTTTTCCGCGGTCACACTGCTCGTCTCGGCAGTTCTGACGGGTGCGGCGTCGCCCCAGTTGTTCGAGCGTCAGGGCTATTACTGGTCGTTTTGGCAAGAAGGCGGCGGGAGTCATCGGTGTAACAATGGAAATGGGGGGTCCTATACAGCAGAGTGGTCTGGTGGCGGGGGCTTTGTATGTGGAAAAGGTTGGAGTCCTGGAGGTTCGAGGTATGTACTACATTTTGACTATTCTTCCTACCAACTTTTCTTCCTTCCTCCTTGTTTCCTAACCAGCCTACCCCCTACTTCCGCCTATTGAGACCCACCGCCCCAGAACCATAAAATACAGCGGGACATACACCCCTACCGGCCCCGGTTATCTCGCCATCTATGGCTGGACCACCAACCCCCTAATCGAATACTACATCGTCGAAAATCACGGGGATCTCGCCCCCGGCGAAGCATGGACGCCAAAAGGCAACTTCACCTTTGAAGAAGGCACGTATCTTCTCTACCAGTCGCAACGCGTCAACAAGCCTTCGATACAGGGCACGAGCACCTTTTATCAGTTTTGGAGCGTGCGCTCTGAGCCGCGGAGTAGTGGACAGGTGTCGACGGGGAGGCATTTCACCGAGTGGCAGAAGGCGGGGATGCGGTTGGGAAATCATAACTATATGATTTTGGCGACGGAGGGGTTTAGTAATAAGAGTTTTCCGGTGCCGAGTGGGAAGGCGAGTCTGACGATTAGCTGATTGGGCGTGTTTTGTTGGAGATGATTATAGGGGTGGGTTTATGCTATTGGTTGAATGGACTATCGTTTTACATGTTTTGGATCTCGATTGTCAGGTTCATGCGCGTTCAGTTTGCCATGTGTGTCGGTTGGTTGTTTGCGTGCTTGTTATTATGGGTGAGATGGCAGTTCGTCTTTTGTCTTTTGCCTCTGCAATGGCTCCTGTGTTCCATCATATTGGGAACTTCTGTTTGCCTGCCATCTATCTCTCCCAACTCGGATACCATGGTTGGGGATTTTGCTTGTGCTCATGAACAGCCCTTTTACATACAGGAGATTGCCAATTGCCTGTTGGTACGCTGGCTTGACGTTTTACATGTTACTACATCAACCATGGACTTTGATTCCATGTACTAAAGAATAGTCGAACGCGTATATGTGCATGAAAGCTATAGTACCTAAACATATTTAAGTCTACTCGTTAGGTATCTGTCTGGTAGTGACTTAAAAGCTTTCTTTACTAGTCTGTAATCTTGATTCTATGTCAACTACGCGCTCGTGTCGTTTACTCTCCCCAGTTTCCCATCACGGACCGGTTAGAGTTGGCAAGCTTTACGTTTTAAAGATGTGATAAACCCGGTATCTGCTTTTAAATTTAATTCTTTTCAGAATCCAGCTAGATCTTGCACGTAACCCATCATCGATCTACTACATATGATTAGTATACTTTGGCAATTTACAATAAAAAAGGGCAACACTCTCTGGCTATTAACTGAAGATAGGTCTCATTAGTTCTTATAATGCAGAAGAAGCCCTAAAGTTATACGCTAAGAGTAAGCGCCTAATTATACAAAAAGAAATACTTATCTTAAACGAGCATGCAACATATACACCTCTAGATATAATTGGAATAGCCATCTTGGAGACCATATGTTCCTCATCAATCCGAGACGAACATTGAAAATAGGAGCTTCAGATACTCTCGAACACATCTCCTGAAATTGAAATCTCTTCAACAACACCCCTTACGACGCGGAAACGCCCCTATTCTCAGCACCCTGACATCAAAAGGTCTGCACAGGCTTGAACCGAGAAGCCGATGAGTAGGTCCTTTCTGACTGATGATCGTCCTTATCCAGCGTGATGGCCAACGAATACGCGACCCCGCTCTTCTTGAATTCGTTCTGCAACTCAATAGTCTTCACTCTTCCGTCCTCAACGTTCGCCAGGAATTCAATCGTAAACGTAACAACCTTGCAATTGACCCGGCCGCGCTCAGCAGCATGCATGAAATGTTCGAAAGTCACAGACTTCAAGTCGCCGAACGGTTCTTCGCCGACAATGTCCCCAGCACATTGAATGTGAAGCTTGTTGAGGTAGAGACCATACAGGATGTCGACGACCCGGGTGCAGTCGCAACGTGGAAGGAGGTCTTGGGCGGGAATACGCGCTGTGAGTTCTTGCACGATGCCAAATTGGTGGAAGAAAGGCGCTGGTGAGATCAGAATGGGCAAGTTATAGTGCTCTTTACATGTGAGGCTTTTGTACGCTGCGAGGGCGTCTTCGAGCTTGAGATGGTCGCGTATTTCAGAAAGGATTTGTCGGCATGTGAAATATCCGCCAAGCCATTGGAGGTGATGTTGGGTTGCAGGCGAGAAGTCCATGTACTGATACACCTGCCATCGTATTTCGAGGGGTATTAATAGTAGTTTGCTCTGGGGTTTAAGAGGGATCACGTCTGAGCTGGTGATCGTTGCTTCAGTTTTGATGGGTGTTTCGGGAGCGGTGGAATCATGGCGTGCCTCATTTAGTTGCGACATCTGTAATCGAAGCTTTTCCAGTGCTGCTATCCTAGATCCTGTAGCAGTAGGAAGTGTTGCAGATTGTTGTTACGGGAGTGACCGTGTTAAGATGTGCACTGATCTGGGTAGGCAACAGTCTTATATGTTATTCGCAGTCGGGTTAGCGTTACTGGTGTGTTGGTCTAGTCCTATCTAGGCTAGCTTATCCTCCCAATACGCAACTTCACGGGCCCAAAATTCATTTCCTTTTGGGTAAAACTAAGCTTGTGGGGATGTGGGAGGACGATTAATAAACATATTGCTATAATGCAAGTAAAACTATAGGATAACGTTTAGGAAACCATGTTGTAGTAAGTACTAGAATACCTGAACCTGATTGTGTACACAGATCAGCAGCTCACCCACGATTTTAGCATCGAAATTTGGGATAAACATGTCAGAAAACATTCGGACATGGCTTCATCAACCTCAAAGTCCCTTGAAAGCAAAGACTGAAAGAATCTCGTTCCTTTCTTTGAGCACCTAACTCTTATGAGAACACAGGTTCATGTGGCACTAATACACCCTGAATGCGAATAGTGATTAGAGAAATTATGTCCTAAAGTATTGTTTTATTGTTAACAGATATTAAATTCAAATTGAATATATAGATATTCCAAATCAATAGTAGAGTCAAGATACTTATAGCAGGTTATCCTCTGTGCAACCTCGTTTTGCACGCCACAACGGCCTTTCTCAACTTTTCGGAGCAAGATTTTTGGAAGAAACAGTGAAAGAGGCTCTATTGTTTAGATATTCATCTTCCATTTTGCATTGCTACTCTTCAGACCAAGCTCTGGACTAGTTGCATTATTAAATCTGTCCTTATCTTATCAAACTACCTTTGATCAATGTCGTCTTTGAGTTAATACGACTTCGGTCTCACATCCCTCTCGTTTTCACCTATATGATGCAGCATTCTCATCACGAGAAGGTGGCAGCTATATTTGTAGAGCTTGCAGATATGGGAGCCCCGATTTGCTATAGATCGTTCTTACCATCATTACTAGCGTGGATATAGGGTGTATAGCTAGCTCTGTACCCCTATACCAATACAACAACCTTTTTACACACTTCTTCTGTCTACACCACGATTGCTCTCGTGGTTGGCCGTACCTTCTAAAAACGCGTCGAAACTCTGCATCAAAAAATCATATTCCTGTTCCATTTCCGCTGTCTGACACATGATTCCAAGTATCTGGGCTGGAAGCTGGCAAACACCAGTTGTCTGGTAAACGTGGGGCAGTGTGCAAGTGACATTCTTCATTTCACAATTTTAACATACAGCGAGCTATATCATATCTGGAGCATGCCAACTCACGGAATGGAACCGCCTGGGCAATTGCTTCAGGGAACAATCACATGTAGAGAACAAGAGCATATCTATTTAGCGACTGGAAAGCAATCAAAACCGCAACTATCATATGGAAGCGAGCGGCAAGTCACACTCCACGTCTACTACTAAAACACCCATCCAATAGCCATCAACGCTGGAATGCTATAAGCCAGAAACATTCCGATCCTCAGGTCACACAAGTTAAAAATGAGCTTACTCCATACTCATAGGCATGGAAGAGATGCCAGGAAGTTCGGTGAGCCCTGTTTTTAGTCAGCTAATGTTACAAAACGTTGACATAAAAGGGGGCACTCACAAGCATCAAGATTTTCTTTCACGACCGACTTGACCTGGCACTTCTTCGCAACATCGATGGCTTGGTTCTTAAGGTCCTTGCACTTCGCGCCCATGCAGTTAGAAGCATCCATACCCTTTTGAAGCTCATTATCTTGCCATCCGAAGACGTAGTCTCCGTGCTGGCCGTAACCAGTGTTGTCGCCGTAGCTGAGGTAGAAGGGCTGGGAACCATCGGCGGGCCATTCGGCCTTGTTGTTGAAGGGAGTTGTGTCCCAGACGACTTCGTACATGAGCTGTGGAATGCGAACGGGGTGAGTAGATGGGCATGAACCTCCGAGGGAAAGGAAGTTGGCAGGACCAGACGTGGGGTAGGCGATGTGCTCTTTGTGGTTGGGACTGTCTAGGTTTACTCCGTCCCAGCAGCTGCATTTTGTTAGGATGCACTTACTTCTGAAGGTGAGTTGATCTTGTGAGTACTTACGTGGGGAAGAGAATGTTGGAGCGGATTCCACCCTTGCATACGTCCTTGGGGAGATTCTGCGTGTCGAGCCTTCGAACTTGTTAGTCATCTTTAGGCAGGCGGAAAGCTGGGTGAAACCAACCTGGAATCAGCACAAGGAGCGGCATTATCTCCTCCAAAGTTCGGACCAGTGTAGCAGCGGTAGCAGTTCTGCATCTTCATCTTGGGGTCGGCCTTGCGGATGGTTGGGTCGCCACTGAGCATACGGAAACCCTGGCTTGGATTAGTACAAATAATAGAGACCGGTTCAAAGAATGCACATACTGGCTTGAAAGCGGTGATCGAGCCCGGCTTGGCGGAGACGTAGTAGATCAAGATACCGCCGCCGATCTGTGTGCTGAAGTTGTCGCTGAATTGGTTTGCGGCACCGAGTTGCTTTACACGCTTGAATGTACCGTTGCGAGCCTTGAAGTATAGGTTGGCAGTCCAGTCTAAACAGGAAAAGCCACAAAGTTAGTGTTTGTCTCATACATATTGATGTTCGCAATCGTAATGCTGTTACGTACAGTTGCTACCGCTTGTCAGACTTGATGCAGACACAGTAAAGGGGGATCTTGACATACCTGAAGTCCTTGGAGAAGGCACATGTTGTGCAATCGGCAGTCTTGGCGACATCACTAGTCGTCATGGAAGCGTTGAAGCCATTTCCTCCCACAATCTGATGCTGATGGGTCGAAGGGATCTGACCCGGGTTGACCAACGGATCAAGACGATCAATGACAACCTGCGCGCAACCAAACCGCAGCATAGTCGTGCCACCCTGACGCTTCGACAAGGCACTCGACAACCAGTTAGAACCAGGCAACGCATCAGCTACCACCGCAAAAGCGAGAAGTGAAGTCCAAAACATGATGTGGAATGCTGAAGGTGGCAAGAATGATAGTAGGTAGGCAAAGTAGCGAAAGGACTGCAGCCGCAAACACAAGTATCGCGGCACCCACGACAAAATAAACACCTCCAGGGTAGCTTCAACCACCCTAATTGCATTCTTCCAACTGCCGGTCGCCACTTCACATGAATGTGCCGAAGTCTGGGTACGTGGTGCTTAATTGACAATATCGAAGTTATCGACGTACCGTGCAACTACAGCCAATCTACAGTCCATGTCGAAGTCATCTTCGCTGGTTACACCCTTGCCTGTAGTGTCCATGTATGGACTCCGGCTGATAGCATTTTGCGGGGTAATATACAAATATCACTTTGGTGCTACAATAATATAATGTGGCCAATACCATCGATATGATGAGAGATTCCCATGTGCCGAAAAGTACCCACAGACTTCTCGAAGCGGGTGGAAGGCATCGAGATGGGTATAAAAATGTAAGTTCTGCCTTTTCTCCGAGCGCGATGGTTCGGATTCATAAGCTGGGGCTGTGGGCTCTTTTCGTTGGGCTATTATGGGCTTGGGGTGGTGGCGATGGCTATCAAGATAGAGGCATTCGGCTGCATAACATGGGACTGAACAATTTTGAGAACAGGTATCCACAATTTTTTCAATGACAGATCAGGGAAGATCTAGAGTATCGAGGATGGTGATGCGTCATGAAAATGACTCGTGAGCAATCAGCTCCAGATTTGAGATGGACTATTGCAGTGCATATTGGGACAGCACACGATCATGCAGAACCTTCACAGTTGCCTGCTTCTACCTAACTCTGGACACATTGGCGCCTCTTCGTCATTTCATCAGGTTTTTAGATGAGAACGCTGAACTGACTGTGCACTGGGTGACTGGGCGATGCAGCTCGCTTGGTAGAGAAAAAGAGTCAGTGCGCTACGGCTCTTTCAAGCACCATTTGAAAGACTGGAGCCAAAAGTAGGATGATACTAGGAAGCTATAGGATATACATACGAGATTTCTTCTTGGAGCCAAGATTAAAAGGCTACATATGGTATTCGCCCAGAGGTTTCACCGAAGACTGATATCGCGGCATCCATCGATCGATATAGCCAAATGAGCCCACCCCGCAGAAAATCTCAAGCTATCATGATAAACTTAATACAGCCCAAAGCACCTTCATCATGTTTGGGCAGAGAGAAGATTCTACAATGTTCTGCTTACCAACTCTCCCGAACTATCTATAGAGCTTCCCTGCCCAATATCTGCGACACTGACCTAGTACAGGCTCGATATGATAGACAAGTTGCTCTAATGATATCCTTGGCTTTGTATTTCTTGTGGAAAGCTTGGCCCGTAGGCTTGACATGATTTTGACGTCAATCTAGAGGTGTGGGCTGCTTCGCACTTCGTAGCCATCAAGCTCGTGGTTGGTTAGCTAACAGTGTCTCGTGTTCCAGCCTTGAATGAAAGGAGCATTTTGCGACTTCTGATACTTCCTCCAAATTTATTTTGGTCAACGGGGTGTATACTTCTCACGGGATAAAGAAGGAAATTCATCACGTAAGCGGGCGCGTGGGTGTTGCCGGTAATGATGGCTGATCAGTTACTTGGCGCCGTGTAAAATGGACGAAACGGCATAATCTTGCACTTGGAGTAACAGTGTCAGCCATGTTGTTTTTGATTCCCTTTGAGTAAGTAAAGAGGACTTGAGGAGGAAATTGGTAGCTCTTTGTAAGGAGATCGATCTGTAGGGAAGCATCCGAGGACGCTATTCATCTCAATGGCATAACACACAGCAAAAGCATGTCAAGTGACAATGTAGTGCTCAGGCAATAGCCAGGACTACATAGCATTATGAAGAAGATTCTGTAACCAAGACAACAATATCAAACCAAAATAGTCAGACGACGCCGCAACGGGGACATTGCCGCCGTCTTCAGTCGTCTTGGCAGGAACAGCACGAACACGAACCTCCGTCGCTCTCCGCGCCGATCAGGCAAGGCCACCTCTCCCGAACTTCAACAATTCCCGGTCCTTTCTCCCTTAGTATTATTTTAGTTTGTATTGGGCCTTGTGCGGGCTCGCAGAAAGGATGCTTCTGTAAAAAGAGGCCATCCATTATGACGCGCGCATCATCGCAATGGACTGGAGCGACCCTTGGGCAGCCGATAATGACCTGGACGAACGTAACAATGTCAGCAACGACGACAAACTGCCCGCGAAACCGACAGTGACAAGTTCGGCGGCGTACGCGCTGAATGATGTGTGGGACTCTCCGTGGGGGAGCAAAGAGGATGATGGGCTTGAAGGGTGGGAAACGGCGCGCGTAGAAGATGGCGATGCAGGCTGGGGCCTTGTCCCTAATGGGAAAAAGGAGGAGTCACATATTGTGAAGACTGAGGATGCGCCACCAGAGATCAATGCATGGGAGAGAATCGAGGGAGGGAGGGGGGAACAGGAACAAGAAGTGGAACTGGAGCACGAACAGGCACAGAAGCGCGAAAACAACGAGTTGGAAGCATCGGATACGGCGACCACCATCCACCCTGACGATGCGATACAGCCCGACGACGATTTCTCTACGCGCCCATCTACGCCTCCATCCGACGTCAGTCACAACGAGGCAGCCTCGGATTCACCGCGCACATCTTTCGAGGAGGAACGAGCGGCTGCAAAGGCTGCAAAGGCTGCGGCCGAAGAAGCAGAGAAGGCAGCTTCTACAACCAATGACAAAGTATCCAAACCTACCGAGACTGTAGAACTAGATGAAATTGGCGATTCGGATCAACAACATGGCGCACAAGAAGACACGACTGCGGATCAACTCAACCCTGAATCTGCCCATGTTCAGCCTGAGAGAAATGACTCTAGCCTACCATCCACACCTTCTGTTTCTACCACGGATGGCTCGCACACCTTGGATCCCGACCTGATGAGCCTACTCTTCCCCCCCGCCAAAGAAGCCCCAGAGCCCATAGAAGCACCAGACGATCCCATCTTCTCTACATCCGAGACGCGGAAAGCCTGGTACAGATTGACGCGTAAGCAAACCTTGCGCGAATACAATAGCGGCCTTGATAGCGATAGCTATATACGCGTAACATGGAATAATTCACAAATTCGGTCCGACGTGAATAAGGTGGTGTCGAGATGGGCGACCGAAGACCGCATGGCCGGACGCGGGCCTGGTACGAGAGCGTCTTTCTACTGGGATACACCTATGCCCAAGGACCAGAAGACGCCATTCCGTCCCCGACAGAAGTCTACTGTTTCCGTGTCGAATCCCATCAGGAAACCCACGCAGCCGATTACGACCCATGTGCCAGCTGCCTTCAATTGGAGCTCTCCCGCTACAGGGGTTGATCCGTGGAAAGACGAAGCTAGCAACACGCGTTCACTATCTTCGCCTGTGGCGCTGAAGCATAGTGTGGTAGCTAAGCTGCAACGGCAGGAAGGGCGACGAGGTTCTGTAGACCTCACGCCCCGTCCACAACAGCCTACGAGCCACAAGAGGCACATGAGCTCTGTAAACTCGTTCAAAGAGACCACGACCACGCCGTCAATGTCGCCCATTCTACCCCCGCCACCCAAAGTTTCAACAAGCGAAGAGCTAGACCCCTGGACTAGCCTCGGTGCTCTCGAAACCAGTTCAACACCAAACCAAGAACTCACAACGACTGAACCAGAACCAACCGCAAAAGGAGAAGAAGAAGGGGAAGAAGGAGACGACGACGATGAATGGGGCGAGATGGTGGAATCACCCGCAGTTTCAACCACACAGCAGCCCCTTCCAGACTTCTCAGAGCCACCGACTCGGGATAACACTCTCTCCACACCCGCCACAACACCCAAATCAATGAAGTCATCCCCTATTCTTGCCCATGCCATACCGCTCGGCTCCAAAAACGCGTCTCCAATTGTCCGTCTCAAGGGTACCGTATCACCCACTTCTGCGCGCTTCAAACCCAATGCTTTCGTGCCCGCTGGCACCGAGGAGGGACCTATTGGCCCAGGCATTTTAAAGTCGCGGAACGTGTCAGCAGGATACACACCAGAGAAGAGCAAAACACCGCCCCGACCAATCGCACAGTTAGACGAAGTACTCGGAGGCACAAGTGGCAATGGCAATGGATCACCAAAGAGCAAAACAAAAGGAGCACAAGACATGAATGACGATTTCTCCGCTTTCGAAACCCTTGCATCGGAGACAATCCCACAACCGCGGTCATCTCCCACCCCACCACCCGCGCCCGCGCCCGCTTCTCCACCACCCCCCACCCAAGACCTAACAACCTCATGGGCCGACACAGCCGATTTCTCAATCTTCGAATCCTCAATCCCTACTTTTGCCCCAGCACATTCACATCAACACAATCCCTCAAACCCTTGGGCCTTCCTTGACTCGCCAGCACCGGCACCCGGCACCCCCACACCATCAGAACCCTTCGCACGCCCGCCCCCGCGCCCGGTAACTCCACCGCCCAAGCAACCGCTAACAGGCGCGACTAACTCGGCGCAAAGGCGGAAGATGGAGGAGGACGAAGTGATTCGGGAGATTTTGGGTGAGTTGCCTGATTTGGGGTATATGCTTAGATGTTGAGGGGCGCTGGTGATGGTGATGGTGATTTAGTGTGGTGCAGTGTATATATGTACATATAGCGTGTTGTCGTTGTTGTTGTTCACTTAGAGTGGGGAGATGAGGGTACTGGTCACTGCTTTGGATTCGGCGTGAGTATTTGAAGAATGGAATAGGATAGGATGACATGGCATGGCATGGAAACGTGTAACGATGATTCTTGTTTTGCGATTTAGTCCTGTATTTCCGTGTTCCTTTACACCTTTTACTTTTGGCATTTCCATGGCGTTTGCGTTTTGCGTTTTGGGGATTGGGGATTGGGAGTCGAGTCGCTGGATGGATTCTTTTTTCTCTTTCCCCCCCCCCCCCCCCTGTTGGGAGGGAAGAAAGGATGAATGGTTTCGACTCGTTTTTATAACTAGTCGATTGATTGATGGATTGATGGATTGATGGATTGATGGATTGATGGGTTGATGGGTTGATTGATTGGGCTTTGGATGCTACCACTACCTATCTGTCAATGAGATACTGTATCGTTACCAGTTGTAGCAATGGCATACAGATCTATCCATCCATCCCCCGAAGCCATGCAGTGTTTTGTAAAAGGTGAGTGGGAAAGGAAACCGGATATATACTAATTGACCAGTATGCAAACTTCTATATATGTATCCAACGCAATGCAACAAGGAGAGCCCGTTAAAAATGATAATAAAAAAAGAAGGTGGAAAGAAAGAAAGGAAGAAGAAAGGGAGCAAAAAAAAAAACCACGGGTATCCAGCAAACTACACAGCAACCGCACAAATACTCCGTATACACTCAGGTCTTCACATTCCCCTTTACCCCAGCCTAGAAGGCCCACTCATACCCACTCCAACATCATCTCTCACCTCCTCAATCTCCCTCTCTCCCTGCCTCTCTCCCTGCCTCTCTCCCTGCCTCTCTCCCTGCCTCTCTCCCTGCCTCTCTCCCTGCCTCTCTCCCTGCCTCTCTCCCTGCCTCTCTCCCTGCCTC
>JAFISD010000018.1:208210-231475 GCA_022560085.1 Helminthosporium solani
CTCTCCCTCCCTCTCAATCTCCGCCTCCTTCCCACTACTGCCCCCACCATTCCTAGCCGATGTATCCGTATCATCTCTACGCTTCCCCTCGGCCCTAAGAAGCGGCTCCGCGCTCTCTCCCAAGCTATTTTCCCCGCTTTCCTCCTCATCCGCATCGGAATCATCGCTGTCATAGTCCTTCGATCCATCGGCCACAGCGCCCAACTCTGGTTTCTTCTTTTTCTCAAAGTCTTGTGCGTGCGCTTCGCGGAGGATGGTACCCATTCGTGTGAGCCCACGTGTAAGCGGAGATGGCTGGAAGGAACCTTGGTCGGACGCGGAACGATGACGAGTTGAGCTGTGCGACTGAGTTTGTGCGAGGTCTGTACCTGTGGTGCGTGGATACATGGAACCCGTTTTGGCTGGAGGTTGTTCCTCGTCGACACGAGGACGAGCGTGTCTCCCGTCTATGGATTGGCGACGCGTCGAAGGTTCCGTGGGTGCCAATTCGTAAGGGAGCGGGATGTCGCGAGAGGCGCGGAAATGGCCAACGTTGGAGCAGTGTTCATTTTCGACACGGAAAAGGGACCACATGCCTCGTCTACACACTTCGCTAAATGCAACACCGAAGGACGTTACCGCCGAGTGCTGCAGCTGGAGTGGTATGATTGCGTACAAGATCCAGTTGAACCGGAGAATGGGATCGATCATTATCGCTCCGTAATACCACCATGTTCTCTTATAGCCCAGGGTTTGACGAAGAAATCGATTTTTAGCATTGGGGTCACCAAGACTCCAGTCGTAGTACACGTCCCAGAAGCTGCAGTAGATCGAGTTGATGACTGCAAAGGTGATGAAGAGGGCAAGGTTGGTTGTGCTCTTGTCGAGGCGGTATATGCTGAGAACCATATAAAAGATAATGGTGGCGGTGTATTTGCCAAAGTTGAGAAGATGGGGGAAGGCGTTGCCCGTGTCGCGATATCGTCGGAAACATTGGGCTGCGCGCCATATGCCAGGCAACGTGGTGAAGAAACCTAGTAATCGCGAGCTTGATGAGTTGCATTGCGAAGGATTGGTCCATTCGTTGGCATAGAGGCAGAAGAAGAGTTCGATGTTCTGGAAAAGTCAGGTAAGAATTGAAATATAGGAGCGGCAGCATTTACTCCCATACTATACGTGAGCGAGCAGAACATGTCACCCATGTAGAAGTCTCGCCACTCAACTGGATATAAGCCTGCGCAGAGCAAGCGCCACTGCACAACAATCAGCTAATGATATACGAATATGGATGTGCAATCTGACCATGGAGAAAAGCAACCACATCCGACTTCGAAAGTATAACACTTTGAAAGGGATGAAGAGCAATATAGTGCTAAGGCCCAAAAGTATGACAGGATAGTATAGATACAGCGCCGGGTTACCGTATTGACTAAAGTTGAACCACATGAAGAAGCCTAAAAGGAAGAGAAAAAAGCATGGAAGCTACAACATGTCAGCACATGTAAACGCTGTCGTGCGGAATACGATAAGTCTTACTTCGAAGAGTTGCCTCCAATCAAGGAAATGGCGGGTATCGTACTCGAAAACAAAAACGTAATTTATCTTGTGATAATGCCACACACGGCAGTCCAGGCAGAACAGAATGAATAAGAAGTTCATCAAAAAGTATCCGGCGTATATCTGCGCTCTCTGTTAGCTTGGACAGCACATTCGGTCAAAAACAACAGACCTGCAGGAGATAGCTCGTTTGCGTTCCAAAATCGTCTGCATCGAGCAATCGAATTCCTTTGATGAGGCCTTGCATGCCGAAAACAGCACCCAGTCCGAGCATCAGTCCATTGCGGAACGAATTCTCGGTATAATCGCCGGCACGGGCGATCTTGATACGGAGCTTGTTGACGGCAACTTTGTGATTGCCCTTCTCAAAGTATCTCGCGTACAAGTCTTCCACAGCACAGATGTGCCCCTCGATGACATCGCTCTTCACGAACCATGCCGCACTCACCTTCTCCGACATATATCGGAGCGACGGACGTGCGTTCACTGTTTTGTCGAACTTTTTATTGATCTTACGGAACGCAGTTCTATTGAGCAACGCATACGATTTAAGCAGTTCGAGCCCACGGTAGTATTCCTGTAAAGCAATCTTGAGCTTCCTTTTCGCTGTCTGGTAAGGCACCTGAGGCTGGTCGGGGCGTCGTTCGTAATCGCGACGGTCGTCTGGGCGGTGTGGGCGGAGTGCTGAAGGCGTGGCAAGACCCTGCATGGCTTTCGTACTCTTGCCATACTTTCCAGCCTGCACGGCTTTGAGAGCAGCATCGATCAACAATGAGGCATTATTGGCGCCTTGACTGTGTCCATTGGCCCCCTCATCGTCGCTTCCATCATGGCTAGCCGTCAAAGGCTTGTTTGCATCGCCGTGCTTATCAGCTTTTGCTTTAATCTTCGCGGTATGCCGGTCAATGAGATCTGACAGGCGTCGATCAGCCATTACGTGAAGCTGGTCCCTAAGTACACCCAGCCGCTCTGTAGCCTCGTCTTCCTTTTGCTTGTAGAAGCCCTCGATCTTGTCGAGTTCCATGTCGAGAAAATGGAAGAATTCGGCCTGGCGCAAATCGAGCTCACGGTAGGCTTCCAGGGGAACGTCGCCAGGAGTGGGGGGCGGCGAGCCATGCGACATGGAGAAGACGCGCTTCAACAGCGGTGGAGGTGCCGGGGTGATGGGGCCGTCTGGCGACGAGTTCATGCGCTTCGGTGTGAAGATGCTCTTGTACCTAGCTGGAAGGGATTTTGAAGCCGGCGGTGATCTTGTCTTTCCCACCTTGAAAGCATTGTCACCCTCTGCATCGCCATTGGAAGGAGGTAGAGTGACGACGGTCTTGGTCGGGGCTTTGGCAGGTGCAGTACTATGGGAGAGGTACTCGGGGTCCAACGCAGCACCTGGAAGCTTCAGAGACGGCGGACGGCTGGCTCTTTCTGAAACCTTGCCCTCGGTTGGCGGCGTGCCAATGATGCTTCCATATCGCGTCAAGCCAGGAAACCGTGCATCTTCTCCACCGTTCAGCGGCGCTTCCTCATCTCTCTTTGCCGAAGCCTGGTTGCCATTCGCATTCCCTTTCAAGCTCGATCGGCCGTTCTCTATGGCAATATGCCTCAAGTCCTCTGGGTCCCTGGAGGTGTCGGTCTTCTTCCCATGATTGCGATTCAGGAACGAGTATTTGGGCGCGGACTCGAATGGCGAGGGCGTAAAGGCAATGGTGCTACGGCGACGTATACGCGGCGTCTGATTGACAGTCCTCAAAGCGCGGCGAATGGCCTTGAGCTTCTTCTTTCCCAGCTGGACGAGCGCGGTCAGCAAGTCTAGTTGTGTGACGACGTGCCCAAGCACAAAATCCCACCTTGTAGTCGAGGTATTTGAGCCGCCATTCAGGCACGAGGTCACGCTCGAGTTCCCTATATTGGTCAGCACTGCCGACAGCCTAGATCCATCTATATTGCGACCGCACAGCGTGCGATAGGGCTGCATTTACTTTGCGAACTTCATGCTGGTCGATTATGACGTGGCGCGCCTCCGACGGGTGCAGGTGAAGATTGGTCGTGGGCGACGAGCGACGAACGGACGAGACATAAGGAGATCAGAGAGATGCAGCGCCGATCCGTAACAGAGGGAAGATGGAGAAATACGATTCGGTGGCGCCTCTCGACGATGCATCTCGACAGCCGCAGCGCTTCCGATGAGAACGCACAAGACGCGCCAAGGCGATAACTACCTAAATACCCAAGTATTCCGTACATGGAGCGGAGTCGGGCATTGCGTCACAGCTCCCTACACTACTCATCATTTCATTCCCATTCACCGACAGCACGTGAGCACGATTGAACGGTTGCGCAATAGTACTTTGATCAACATCCATTGTACTCCGTAGCCAGTATCTACTTGGACTGTCACGTGACTGTATACTCTTGGCTGGCGTTTACCATCCACGGCGGTCAAAGTGTTCAGGGCGACTATACTGGTTCGGGTCATACTCGTCGGCCCCGTGACCTCTTTCATAGTGCTCCGTATACATGTGCTCTGCGTTTTTCTTCGCCTCATGTTTCGCCTTCTCCCTGTCAAACCAGTCCGCACCCTTGGTCTCTGCAAGCTTGTCGACTTCGGCTCCCGCGAAGCCTGCCAGCAATTCCTTGGCGAAGGCATGAGAAACAGGCTTGCCTGCATCGAAGCATTAGCCACTGCTGGACTGGCCTTCTGGTGAGGGTGCTACCAACCTTGTTTGCGCTGGGAGTCTTCGAATGCCTTGAATGCAACAAAGGCAGCACCGCCCGCTACGAGCTCGTGGCCAAAGTGTGACTCGTGCTTCTCATGCTCGAACTGATCGTTCTCATACACCTTGTTGTAGGCATTTTCAGATTCTCCTAAGCAGACGTTAGCATGTTGAATCCTGGTTCAGCATGATTGAATGGCATACCCCAACCAAAAGGCATGTTGACGATGTGTTGGTATGTATACTTGGTTAGCTATGTGCAGTTGTAGATATACGTAGGTGGTACGGATATATGAAAGATGAAGGAATCTGGTCAATGGTTCTGGTCTCTATTGCATTCGCTCTGCTCTTTCTTTATATCCATGAGCCCCCCCTCTTTCCCCTCATTTCCAAACAGGTTCAACTACAAAGCTGCTTGTACGTATGGTTCAGCGGAGGACTAATTAGTGTATGAAGCCATCTCGAAATGGAGAAGCATTACGCAGATGTGGGTCGTTCAGGGCGTCAATTATTGCCAGAGCGTTATACGCAAGGTACAACAGACGCAGCATGATGAAGCATGTGAAAACCTACGTAATCGAACATGCAATGTATACATAGATACCCAGTTCACAAAACAAGTATCTCGACAGTGATGGAGACACTTGGATGGACTATAGTTTAAATTCACTAAGCATACCTTGGCTACTCGGCGAAAGCTTGAGGACCGAAACCTAGCTTACTTCGGTAGTTATTATCACGGATACCGGCACCAGAGATATTGGACAATCCGTCCCGTGATATGTCGAGGGGCAAACAAGATCATGCCGTCGTCTTGGTCTTCATTCTTCAATGGAAACCGCGAAGATTCAAGCCGATTCGACGTGCGATGGGGAAATTAAGAGCGGCTCTTTCTCTAAAGCTTCCCTACGGGACGTTAGCGCAGATCTCGTCGATCATCGTTCAACTCCAACATTCGATGCCCACGACCGGACATGGACAACATCCACAACGTGATACTTTCGTTGTCGCCATGCCGGGTCGTCTTCCCATAGCGAATGACTTCCCGTCCTCGGTGACGCTTAGCATAACGCCTCGTAAGTCGTATCCATCTCACTCCTCCATCGCTTGTAATCGCTCGACTGACGCAACTAGCACCTGCTTCCCAACCGGCGACAAACATTCTGGTTTTGCTTCACGGTCTCGGAGACAGCAATGCATCTTTTACCCGTCTGGCGCAGCAGTTACGCCTGCCCGAGACAGCATGCATCGCTGTGCAAGCGCGGAGCCCTCTTCCTTTCGATCTCGGCGGCTTCCACTGGGGCGATGACCTCGTCTTTGATCAGAATACGGGAGAGATGGATGTGGACACCGGTTTCGAGTCTGCCACACGAATCATTCTCGACACCATCGTCAAAGACGTCCTGATCAGCAAATGCGGCTACAAAGCGCGCGAAATCTTCCTGTTCGGGTACGCACAAGGCGGCATGGTCGCGCTGCAGGTTGCAGCGGAGCACGAGGGCGAGGAGTTGGGCGGCGTCATCAGCATTGGCGGCACACTGTCACTCTCGATGCCACTGAAAGCCCTTGGCAAGAAGTGCAGGACGCCGGTGCTGGAGTGCAAGGCCACGAGAGGATCGGCTGTCACGGACGGCGCGGCGCAGAGGCTGAAAGACGCCTTTGAATTCATTGAGATCAAGGAGTGGCTAGGCAAGAAGAATGGAGATGGAATGCCCAGTAACAGGGATGAGATGATGCCGATTATGCAGTTCTTTGCGAGGACATTGCGAAGTGTGCGTGGTGTACCTACTGGAAGTGTCGAGCTCACTTGACCGTCGGCTATCGAGATTTCTTTGCACGCTTGTTCTATCATTCCATATCCATGTTCTTTGGTTCCAGTTATGGATCATTATAGATTCTATCTACACAATGTGCCCACATACGTCTGATCTGTTCGTGCACGGGCCAGCCACACTGGGCGGGAGCTCGGAAGTGCGTCATTCTCCGCATTACAAGTCGAAAGCCAACAGCTCAGCTCCCTCTGGCGACCACTTTGCGCGTCGTAGACGATAGTTCGGCCAGCTCCGATAGTATCAAAATGGCCGTGCCCAGAACTTCGTTGCGTGGCTTTCTGGCCACCGCCCGAGGTGCCCTTCGCGCTGCGATTGACTCCAGCCAAAACATCACCTTCGTCATCGGCAATGAATCCGCTGGTAAGGGCATTGGACTGACGTGCGTCCAAGGCATGAGCTGACAGCGAAAAAGATCTTGATTCCATGACCTGCTCGGTTCTTTACGCATATCTACGGTCCATGGCCCCGCCACGAAATGCCTTCACCTCCATCTACGTGCCAATAGCAAACATACCCTCGTCAGGCATCCAAGTGCGACCCGAATTCATAGAATTGTTCAAGCACGCCAACATTGAGTCGAAGCATCTGCTAACACTCGACGATCTCCCTGACCTGTCTGTCATCCGGTCCAAGCTTCCACCTGAAACAACAAAGTGGATACTCGTTGATCACAACGCTCTTCAGGGTCAGCTGGGTAGGATCTATTCTGAACGAGTTGGCGGTGTTCTCGACCACCACGAGGATGAGGGGAAAGTGCCCGCCGATACGGGTGAAGAACCTCACATAATAGCCAAAAGCGGTAGTTGCACCAGTCTTGTCACGGAGTACTGTCGAGAAGCATGGGATCTGCTTTCGTCCACATCCTCCTCATCCAACCCCGCTCATGCCCAAGGAGATGGCTTGTCGGACAGTAGCGCCGTTGTCAAGATTTGGGATGCAGAAGCTGCACAGCTAGGCTTGGCAAGTATACTGAATGATACCGCAAATCTCCAATCCAAAGACAAGACTACGGAGCACGACAGAAAGGCGGTCGAGTACCTCGAAGCCAAGATCATGCTATGTCCGAAGTTCTCTGCGAGCTACAGTCGTGACAGGTTCTACAAGGCAATTGATAAGGCCACAAAGGATATTGGACCCTTGAAGCTGCAGGATACTCTGTCCAAGGATTACAAACAGTGGGATGAGAAGAGCATAAAACTCGGCATCAGCTCAGTGGTCAAGCCCATTGAGTTCTTGCAGCAGAAGGCCAGAGACGAAGCTTCAAACGCCGAGTCGACGGATGATGCTTTTTTGGGGGCACTGCGATTGTTTGCTACAAATCGCAAGCTGGACATGTACGCGGTGATGACTACATTTACTTCGTCAAATGGCCAGTTTCGGAGAGAGCTCCTTGTCTGGGCATTCAATGACAGCGGTGATGCCGCAGCAAAGCAATTCGCTAGGCAATCCAGAGATGAGCTGGGGCTCGAAGACTGGAGTGGCGAGGGCAGCAAGGTGTATAATGACCAGGGGGACGGGTATTGGAGACATGTGTGGTGGCAGAGACAGGTACAGCACAGCCGGAAACGTGTTGCACCGCTGCTCAGGGAAGCCATCGCAGGATAAGGCTGGAGCCTTGTGGGTAGTGGGCTCTCATGCGCGCTGGCAGTTTGACATTCAGCCTCGCGAGCAGACGAGACTGGTATAGATGAAGTATTGGCTGATCGGGTCTCGACGAGATATGCTCAGCCCTGCCCTCGAGGGACCAGCGGTTGATGCCCGAGCACCAGTAAGGTCCCCGTGGAGTGGAGGTTGGGAGGGTGGGAGGGTAGCGCTCGCGAGGCGGGACGAAGTCGATGCTTGCTTGCATGGGTTCGGCAACATCCCAGTCCATTCTCTCGCAGCCTCAATACTCAACCCCAACTTGTCAGCAAAACAAACAAAGACACTTGCTGGCATCGCCTGAACTCATGTCGAGTCTCGATGGGCTGGTAGATTGCACGACTCGTGGTATTGGATCTCGTAACAGGAACTAGGTCGATCTATGCACTCAGACGATGATGGACCTCTTCCCCCCTCCCAACAACAAATGTTTGCAGCAGCAACATGCAGCAGACGTGTGTCGCGCGCAAGTCTCGCAGCTGTCAACCGACAGACGCGGCTCATTGGCGCCCAAACACTCTACTGCTGCAACTGCAGATGAAGTAGGATTAGAGTCTATGTGTGCATGTATGTAGCATGGACGCGCGGAACTCGACGGGGCGTGGTTGGTGCACAGCTGAAAGAGAATTTGCTGCTTGCATGCGATGGTCTTGGAGTTGCCAGCGCATCAGTGAAAAGCAGGGGCAAGGAACCACTGGTTGCGCTTCACGTCGAGAGGAGTACAGGAGCCTGAGATCCGTTGCCACCGCGAGCCGCACGATGGAAGCTTTGGAAGGGAATGCTGAGCTGTACTAGAGTTTTGACGAATCCTGAGAACGTTGTGGTCGCCGGCTGTAGTGTTACTATTATACATACAAAATCGTAAGGCTCTCTCTCTCCCTCTCTGTCTGTCTCTCTGTCTCTCGCATGTAGCCGTCTCGTCTCTGCAGCTGATTCGTCTCGCGCCGCACGGGACGCCATGTACGAAGTATGTGCTGGCAGGCCTCATCTCCATGGATGGATGGATGGATGGATGGATGCAATGGGACTTGAGGTCGAGTTCGCGGCGAAGGAGTGCGGAACCATGGTCGCCACCAATCTCCTGCGCCCCCCCTATATCGCTGCATGCTATCCCACTCTGGCCACGGTGGTATAACGGTAGATGTCGATGATAGATGGATGATTATTGTTGTTGTTGATGCTGCTACTGCTGCTGCTGCTGGGAGATCGTGACTTGTCGCCCACGGGCCACATCCCCGCCAATAATCGCCGGAGCTCATCTGTATCCGACGCCTGCCAACGCATACCTACATATACATATACAGACTTATTACTTCAGACTACAGACAACAGCCCAGCCTTACACTAGATACATACCACTGGACATGCTGCGGTAGAGCGCCCAACTTCGAGTCGAGCGCGTCTGCGACTGGCCAAATCTGCATGGCCATGATAGGATAGCAGAGGCCAGCATGCTGAGAAGTCATGAACACTCTGGCTCGCCTTTGCCGGCGCCTCAGGCCCCATCTTCCACTCCCCGTACGTGCCGTGTCTCCCTCGCCTCGTTGATCCTGGATCGCTCAGTAGATACTGTTGATGTGCTGGCAGTACCGACTTACTCATGGACTGATACACTGACGACACGCAGCACCAGCCGCCTCGCCATCTATCACTCACGCCTCTTCCCGAACTCACACGCCGCCTCACGCCTCGCATCCCTCTCCTCTCCCTCCACCCCCTCTCCCGTCTCTCCCGTCTCTCTCCTCTCTCTCCTCTCTCTCCCCTTTGCCCCCTCTCGCCGCTTCCTCTACACTACCAGCCGATGACCCGCCTGTAGAGGCTCCGCCCAGGTCCTCCACTTCCTCCGAGCCCCCGCACTCTACCATGGAAGTTGGGAGCCGGCCGGGCGGACCGCACGACCACCAACATGAGCCGTCGCATACCACACACCCGCCCTCGAGGCCCCAGATTTCTGCCTCCATGTCGGCGCCCGCTGGGCGTCTGCCCCGTCTGCTCCCCGCCGACCTCTCCTCCTACACGGACATGTACCTGCCAACCAATGCGATCCCCACGGCCGCGACCTCGCTCGCTGAACTCGCCCATCTGATCCGTCTGCAGGGTTACCAGGAGCAACGCAAGGCCCATTCGCGGATCCGCCTGCACAGATGGCTCGTCTCGAGTGCCCTCTCCTCGCGTCTGGTACACTGTGGAGAGCTGGCCTACCGGACGCTGGTTGACAACTTCAGGTCCGACGACAAGAAGAGCTTCGGCACCCTGTACAACGCCCTCAATGATGTGCGCAACTCGTGCGACGCCACGCGCCGCTATGCGTTGCTCGAGCCAGACTTGGAGCTCGGAAAGTCAAACAAAAGTATCAAGGCTGACAGGCCTCCTTCTTTCTCTACTTTTCTCAATGAGGTGCCGTCCAAGATTTTGGACGATTTGCTGGGCTTCATTTCCGAAATCAGGACCAACCCTGATTTCCTCGCTACTCGCATTCACAGTCTTTCACAGCAAGAACTTGCTTCTCTTACCTCGTTTCGTCAAGCTTTGGATCCCATTGACTCTGTTATGGCCATGCAGGCGCGTGGTAAGGCTGTCGGCCCCCAGAAGCCCGCTACCCACGGTCCCAGTCCCTTGGAACGTCTACTATCTTTCCAGCGCCACGATCCGTTCGCTGCTCTTATATACACCATATTTGCCAATTCGTCGGGTCCGGACTCGGCCGAGGATCTCAGAAGAACGGATGTCTGGGCCACCACTTGCGCCAGACTGATTATGGAGTCCAAGCCAGGAACCGAAAAGTTCATCAAGTCGGTTCTTGATGTTTGGGCCGGAATGCGAGAATGGCCGGGCAAGGCTAACCTGGAGCTCTACCTGATGCAGATGCTGCAAGACGGCCAGTTCTTGCTGGAGAGGGCCGAAGAACAGTCTGCGCGAGGAGCCACACCCGTCGTTCCCAGTACCAAGGATACCATTGCTGCTGATGAGTATTTCGACAAGGCAGTGAAACGTCTTTTTGAGGTGGTCGACGACGAGCCTAGCGCCGGAGGTATTCCGGAAGGTGTTCTGGAGATTGGAAATGCTATCCTACGAAAACTTGATGAGACAAAGAACCTCCGGAAAGGCGCCCAAAACTTTTTCGTGTCCCGTTGGTTGTTTTCAACATTCTTGCTCAATGCTATTATTCACCCCGAGGCATGTCATTCTTGTAATCGTTGTTCATTTCCATTTGTCTAACAGTATTTAGACCCACGGTATCATGATTGGACACCATATCACGGAGCACGCTCGCCAAAAGATCCTCAAGGAGATCGCTATCCGGGCCCAGAAGCATGTTTTGGATATGACCTACAATTGGTACGAAATTTCGTTTGGAAACTTTTACTTTCCTCCAGCTAACTATCAAATTAGGCGGCAGCAAGTGCCCATTCTCCCCGAAATTCGCACCCATGTCGAGAACATTTTGGCCAGGTTCAAACACACCAAAACCCATGCGAAGCCCGTTCTTCTTCCAGCCAAGGCCATCACTTCGCCGCGTGAAACCGTCGAAGTGCAGCCTTGTCTTGTAATCTGCCCATCAGACATTATTACCTTGGTTAATACCTTGTTTCCAGAGCGCCGCCCGGCATCCAGCCATCTTGACAAGGAGACACAACGTCGCCCTACTGGACTCGCCTCATCTGCCTCCTCCATATCCGGTATATCGGTGCCTTTTCGCAATGCATCTGCAGGCGATGCGAGCTCAATCCTGAGCGCAAGTGCTTCCTCCATGACCAGTGACACCACGTCTAGAGAGCCGCTGCTGGACACGAATTCGCTCCTGAACCGCCACGGCATGCCCATGGACGACCACCCTTCCGAATCAAAGGTTGCGCCCACAGAGCTCTACGGAAGACGCTTGAGGATGGCGTGTTCCGAAATGACGCGCATTCTCGGTGCTGATGACACTTCTGGTTCTTGCCACCCCTGCGCAGAGCGATGGGCTGTTCTTTACATATCACCGGACGGCAAGCAGCTCAAGCCACGTATGCGCAAGGATACAGATGACGAGGATGAGCACGATGAGGATTCGCCGGATAGCGATAGCAGTGATGATGAAGGCCCGACCGAGAACTTCGACTTGCAGACCGACTACCATCAGCTCAAGGAGGCCATTTCCAAATTGGTAGAGGAGTACGAAATTCCCAAGGAACTTGCACCAGATAGCGAGTCAAAAAGTTTCAGCAACAGGACCTCCACACATAGGCGAGGGACAAGAGGCGGAGGTCCAGTTCGGACCCACAGCGAAGGCTTCAGTTCTAGGAATCCGTACAACCAGAGCCAGAGCCAACTCACCAATCTCATTGCCAACCAAAGGAACTTGCCAACGCGACACCGCTCACCCCAACATCCGAGAAGCAACAGTAATCCAAAGAACCCGGAGAAGCAGGAGAATTCGGTCCTTGTTACGATGCTTGAAATCGCCATGTACCAGTGTCAGGCCCGCTCGGACTTCGTCAACGCTCATCTGTACTTCAAGACGCTACAAATTCTACGAAAGCTCAGCTCACCTTCGCTGATTAAGAATGGATATGCTGCCCTTCTGAACTACTTTTCTCGCGGTCCACGCGATTCCCTGGGCAAGTCTGCGAATGCCATTGAGGAATTTGAGGCTTGGTTTGTTTGGCTGAAGCAGTCACAGGAACGTCATGATGCTGCAATTGACGAGATGATGATTGGCTTGAAAAATTTGCGAGACAAGATGTGGTACATTACAGATGTGCGTAATTCTGGTACCTACGAAGATGCTAGGAATGTTGCACTTGCGCTCAAAATCATGGGCCAACCGACAAAGACTCTGGACGGAAAACCGCTCCAAACACACCGACCGCGAAACTTCTCCAAGTCGGCTCCAAACAATTTCCTTCTTAAGGCGGAAGCGCAAGTGTTTGATATGATGTCTGCTCCGTACGACTTTGGTGGTCCCAACAAGCTATCTGATGAGCAGTCAGATATGACGGCGAAATGGCTGAATCAATACGGTGTCGAGAACTTCTGCAAGGGTGAAGAGCGCATTCACCGTTTTTGCCTCGAAATTGACAAGTGTGTCAACAAGCTTGTTGGTGACAGTATCCTGGACAGCCCGGTTCTCTGGTCCAGCGATCTCTACAAGCGCGACAAAGAAGTTCTTGATAGCGGACGACAGAAGGGTGACCTCTTCCTTACCGGTGTAGGGACACTCTCGATTGCAGGTGACGAGGAGTACGAAACGCAGGGACGGCCTGGCTCTCGCAGCCTCGACTTTGCTCAACGTTCAAGTCAGAGTAGCCTACGGTCGGTTTCTCATCGCAACGAATCCCAACAGAACTTCGATATGAGCCCTTGGGGACGATCCTCGAACGACACACACGACAGCTTTGGCGGTACCAGCCCTGTCTTATCGATCGATACAAATGCAACCTTCTGGTCACCTTTCCAAACACAAGCACAGTCGCCAACGAACACCACTAGCATCCGACCGCGTACGGCATCATCTTCCAAGGGGACAGTTATGCTCAAGCAGTCTACCACTGTGAACGAAGACAAACGCAGATTCGTGCTGGACCTTAAGCAGACATTGACTGGCCTGCTTCTCAGCGACCTGGGCACGAATGTGTTTTCTCATGGAAGTGAGACTGATAATTGGTTTTCTGGCGATCTACTGGAAGATTGCATTCAGCGCCGACGAGATGAAGAGGAAAGCAAGCGCAGAAAGCATCTTGCACGGAAGAAGAGCATGAAGAGTCTGAGAAAGGTAGCTCATGTCGAGCATCGCAACAGCCCGCTAGAGACACTTGGAAGGGCAGAACGAGGTCAAGCAGCACCGCCTATTGCTACCCTTCAGCACGCTGCAGCTTCTGATTCGCATCATTCTGCTGGTGAGCACTCATCCTCGAGCGATGCTACGACAAGGTCCGCTGGCACGTCAGCTGCAAAGAAGGCTGGTCTTTTAGAGTTTCCGTACAACATCGCTTTCCGTCGCCTTCTAGGCAAGTTTGCCACGCACCCGAATCCCTACTCAAAGCTTCATGCCCTCTACGAACTCGAGCTGCTCATTATTGCCTCGCTTTCGTCCCGTTCCAGCCGTGCGTTCAACAATCGCCGAGACACACTTCCACCGGTGCCGCAATCACCCACGCTTGGCGCCATTCCGGAGTATAGTTCGCGAGAGCCGACTGCGAGCACCAACCGAGCAAAGAACTTGGAAGAAGCGATTGCGAATTGTGAAGAACGCCGATCGCACTCTATGACCCAAGAACACACCAGCAATGCTTCGCCACAGCCTCTCCGCAACGGTGCTCGCTCCCCAGTGGGCCCACCCAGCACCGATATGATCGTAGAAGTCATCCAAGGCCTCTTCCGTGATGCTGGCATTCGCCCTAAAACGCTTTTCAGAGATCTCCAGTATGTCGCTTCTTTCGTTCCCGCGCAAATGCTCGACAAGACCGCTCGCGGTAAAGCGTTTTGGGACGTTGGTCTTGCAGCTCTCGGCCTGAAACAAGAGGTGTGCCGCACGATGCTGGAAATTGTCGACGACATCATTGCAAAGAATTCGCAACGCGACATTGTCCTTCAACCAAATTCCAACTCCAGCCCCGACCCCTCACAGCCTACCATCTCTGGCGGCGAGCAGCTCCCACACTCACGTTATACTCTTGAAGATGCTGCGCGTATGCTCCTCATCACTGCCAAAGAAGGCGACCCCGTCGCTGAGCGCGAACTCGCGACCATGTACCTCACTTCGCCTGAGCTCTTGCATCGCACTATCCTCCCGCTTACGAAGCCGAAAGACGTATTCAAAACAGAGCTTCTCAGAGGCGACCGCAAGGCCAGTGTTGAGAAAGACAGAGATTCTGCAAGGAGTGATCCACTCATCATGTGTATCGCGACGCATTGGATGGAATTGAGCATGAAGGGCGGCGACAACCTAGCGAAGCAGTATCTCCGGCAGAGAAGCGATTTGGAGAATATCCAGCAAAGATGATGGTGAGCAGCAGCAGTCGATGGAAGGAGATGACTGATGCCGTCTGGTTCCGCATCGAATTTTCTTGATTTTTTTACTCTTTTATATACCCCAGCACCCCCGCGCTGATACTCATTGCCCGCGTCGATAACTTATTGTTTAGTGCTTTTATTCTTTCCCCTTGCGTCGCATAGCATAGCTTATGTCTTGTTATGACGTGCGCTGCCCTGCCTGCTTTGCATAGCGAGGAGTTGCCCCCTTTCTTTGAACTTCTTTACGACTTGTGTCTCAGCATGATTCCCCCCGAATATTACCTACACTTCTCGTACGCCTCTTTTTTATCTATTTCAATTTTGAATTTGTTGCCGGGGGCGCTTTCGGTCAGCGTGACAACCGAGAGCGTCCAGAGACGGGTGGCGGTTTGTAGATTTACATTTTGACGGACTCGACGATGATATCCTGGAGATATGATGAATTGATTGGATGCTGATAGATGAACGCAACGAGGAAGGATGTATGGGGAGATGTGTATACGGACAAGATGACTATGCAACGTCTGCATCGTGGACGCTAACGAATCTCCTTCATTCAAATATATCGAGACACGAATTGACTGGGAAAGGCTGGGTTATGGCTTGGGTTGGTTGGGGTTCTTGGATTATTGGATGGATGCATGGCGGGTATAGGGTAGGCTTTGAATATAATGACATGTCATCGTGTGCGGGTTCCTCTTTTATCCATTAGCCGTGAGATGATGTGAGTGAGTGCGATGGAGATGGAAATGAGGGTATTTCGACGTGGTTTGCGCGTGTGCTTTTCGCTGCTTTAGCCTGGGCTTACGATACCTACCGTGTTCATACCTGGAGACTTTGGAGTCTCGAGTTGAAATCCTGCATTTACTATGCTTGGTCTATTCAAAGCCCTATAATTAACCTCCTGTGACAACAGCACCTTTCTACTGTTCTGTGGATTTTCTGAACTGCGGGAAGGACATCTTGCGCTAGTGATAACACCTGAAGTTGTGTAGTGCTATCGTAGTTTAGGCAGATTGCGGATTCCTTGTTCTTCAGGCCTCGATGTACCATGGGTTATTGATTCGAGGATTACGGGCTCTTTGGTTGAATCGCTTGAGTCTATGTTTGTGTGGTCAGGTGGTGAGGATTGCTATCTAGAGTAGTATAGATGTGCAATCGAACTTTAGTGTTGTACGATTAGTTACTAATGCGTCGACGCAAAGACAAAGTCTTTTTGAACCTAGACTTTCTATTACAGCTACTAATGTATAACCTTTGGAGTCTTTGTGCTCCAATAGTCTGTCGAGTACGGCCCCGTTCAGTAGAAATTCAACGATCAGTAGCGTCGTAGAAATAGATCAACGCTGGGTAATCAATTAGCTGGCACTTATGTGATACTGGTATGTACTCCGTATTTGGTTACAATCCACGGCCCTGAACAGTCTCCACTCACCAACCTACAGTAGCCTGATCGAGCGTAGATAATTCCGTAGATCTGCGACTGAACAGAGCCTACGTTTCTACGAGATGGTTGATATGGGGACCAATCGCATCATGTCGTTCCTACCTACCGCTTTTGGACGACCTAATGAATCGGAGCTCCAGTTCAGCTGCGGCGGATACGAAATGATGACTATATCCAAGTTGTTCTTGTGGACAGTTTTGTTCGTTGGGCAGTATTAGTATTGATGGTATTTTGCGGGGCAATTTCGCCGCCTCGTGAATCTCTCACGCGCAGGTGCATGCAGTCCTGTCAGCTCCACGCGACAAACTGGCTAGATACTTGGGTACTTAGGGGTAGTACATCTACCCAGCGAACTACATGACAATTATGATTCGTTCGTTGTGACTTGGGGATACTAATCAGTGCTATTTGGCACCTAATTAGCTCAAATGATTTCTAGATTCCCCAATCAGATTGTCTTGATCACTGGCGCAGCAAACGGCATTGGGTGAGTTTAAGAATATTCTTTCCTACCATTTGCTACCCATCCCCTTCCCAGCTGAAGGTATAACTACAACAGCTGAAAAGTAAGCAGTCGCGCACCCATGCTCAAACTCGCCGCCCTCGGCGCTACTTCGTACTCTCGCTCAGTGCGACATCAACGAACTTGCTCTATCATCTTTGAGCTCCGGAGTCCCCCCCAAATCCTCAACTTTAACCTTCAAAGTCAAAGTGAGCTACGAATCAGACGTCAAGACGTCCATCGCGGCCATAATCGAGAAATTTAGACGTCTAGACCATATGTTCAACTGCGCATATAGAACCCCAACATGCATACCCTTTAAAGAAAGGAGCCTCGAGCACTATAACCAACGGGTAGACATGAATCTCAAACGCATCATCCTCGTAACTAGGGAGAGTTTGAAACATGTAATAGTGAGGAGCTGTGCTTTGGAGTGTAGGGGTATTCCTGATGATGTTGCGGATGTTGTTGTTTTCTTGCTGTCTGACAAAGCGCGGTATGTTAGCGGTGCTGTGTATGAAGTTGATGGGGCGGTTCGTAGGTGATTGGGAGAGGATTTGGTTGGGTCACGTGTTTGTTAGTTTTGGTTGGGGGTTGTAGATTTGTTTGGGGGCTGGGTTGTATCATATCATTATTGCAGGGTTGAAATGGTACGTCTTACATGTACATCTGGGGTCCCTGCAGTAAGAACTAAGTAGATACCAGAAACTTGAGGATACCAAAAAGAAAGAATTCTTGTATCGAAGAATAAGCAGTGTTTAACAATGTAATGAGCTTTTCGATGGGCTTGATAATAGGCCACTGGTCAAAGCTGAGAGGTCTAGTGATGGTGATTACTTGGATTATATAGAAGGAGCAAGTTTAAGATCTCCACGAAAGGCTTTGGGGTGTTGGTAAGGAATACACAGCGCCTTGGCATGGCTATAGATCGGAGAGCGCCTTGGCATATGGTACCTTTTTAGACGGCATTTACATCTGTACTAGGCAAGAGATATACAAGCCTCTTTTTACATTTTAAACTGTAGCAAGTATGAGGAGCCAGCCGTGGTTTCTAGTTGTGTAGCTGATTAATATGAACAGGATTGGGAAGATCCGTAAGATACAAGCTGAGTGTCAAAGACGGTCTTTCAATCCGTATGCCAAATGTGAGGACGAAGCAAAGACTGGCTGAAAACTAATAAAACTTGCCATAGAATGCTGCGCTAGATAATTATAACGCAAGACACAGATGGAAATCAGGAAATCGAGTACGCTTGCTTAATGCTGACATGATAATATGTTTTTCTTCTACAGTAGAAACTCATATTATAATCAGCCGCTGTGTTTTATAAGCGGTTACATCGCGTACATTCCAGTTGCTGGTACAACAATAAATTCACCGCGCCGCAGTTGAACCAGCATGATAACAGGTTATCGATTGGATTGGAAATCTATAAATAAAACACCAACATGCAGTAGGGAAATCTTCACCATGATCTTTTCGTTACTACCTTTTAATTTTTTCGGTTTTTTTTCTATTCTCAACAGCTCAACATCCACCACTAAATCGCTTTTGTTCTAATATTGGTATGTGTAGCACAACTTGTCACCCAAGACATTCATAACGTCCCTGACGGGAATGTTATCCCTCAATCCATTCATGTAGATGATGGTGTCCATGGTAAGCGGGTTTCCGTTGATGTCATTTCCGTTGATGGTGTTGGTACGAATGTTAGCGTTACCGCCTTGCCAGTTGGCAAAGTTACGGTCAACATAGGTGTGGTGCAGAAAGAACCATGGGTCGCCGGGCGAAGCGTACTTGTCAGCTTGCACACCACCTACACCGAGATGGCCATACGCGTGGAAAGTACCCTCAGCATAGTAGGCCATATCCTTGTATTCGGGCCATGAGTTGACGGCGTTGACAAGGTTTTCATCAATTTGGCGCGTGTAGGTGATGTCGCCAGCGCGGGAAAGGCAGTGGGTCTGGAAACCATCACCTGGACCAATGTTCAGGTTTGAGCTGGCGAAAACCTGTACGAGTCAGCATTGCGTTTTTTATGCAATTGAGGGGAAAGGCTTACTCCATTGTTGACACAGGCGTTGTTGACGGCAACGGCACCATAGTACTCGTCGGAGAACACCGACGATGCAGCAAATCGCCCAGTGTTCCGGCCCTCGTCCCACCAAGGGAGGTTGCGATCGAAACCGCACTCGGTGCGAAGGATGTCCTCAAACACCCACACGAAGTATCGGTGCCAAACAAGGAACTTTGCGTTGTCGTGGACGTTGGGCGTAACAGACTGGTGTAGTCTGACCAGATCCTCATAACGGTTGCCCGCAGGCGGGAATTGGCCTGAAGCTGGGCGGCTACGAAGGCAATTGATGGCGTTTACGTAGGCGTGACGGTCATCTTGGGAGTAGCTGTCCCATTCTGTGCGCTGACGGGGATTTGTGCATGTTGCAGCAACAGCTAACGTGTTCGCCTTGAACTCTTTGTTGTTCGAAGGCGCCAGTTTAAGGGCTTCCTTAAGATCCTCAACCAGAGGGGCAGTGATGTTGTGGAGCACCTCAATACCCTTGCTGGCGAGAGCATTGAAGAGTTCAGCGGGTTGAATGACCTTGTCTTTGTGGGTCGGGATGTTTTGGAGCGGTACAGGAGCAGCAAGAGTGTTGTTGGGGATGGCGGCGCCCGAGACGAGGAGAGCAGGGCCCAAAAGGGCGGAAGCGGCTGATAGACGCATGGTTTGTCGAGTGGATCAAGAATTAAGAATTATTAGAAAATATAATAGAATTGTTCAAGCGAGTGTGGCAGAAGATGTCTTCTGAAGGGTAAAGGTGAGAAAACGGGACCTTGACCTGCGGTAGATATATGTACCTTGAGAAGGGTCAGCGATACGATCATGGGTCCTCTTTGCGGCTACCTCAGTATTATATCCGAGCCCCCCCCATGTGGCCTTTAATCCTATTCCCCTAGCTGACGGGGCTGATCCTACGCAATTTGTACTCGGATCAGCAGAAACGATATTATGGCCTACAAGGCAACCAATGAAAACACAGTGTAGCCAATGACCAAGCTGTACTCAGTTAGGAGTGAGACATGGTTGCGGTAGATTGAACTGCCTGATTGGGTTTGATTATTGGGCGGTCGAACAGACACGAGGTTAAGCCACAGGGTTTATTGAAGACTATACGGCTTTGGGGTAGGTCATGCAATTGGTCGTTCTCCGATGCTGCCGACACTGAGCATTATGGAACCAGTTCTCACTGAGGTCCCGTCAGCGGTGTGTCCTGAAATAGATCACCATAATCTCGTACTATGAACTAAGAGTTGTCTATTGCTAGGATCGAGTTGTTAGTGCTCGAAGTTCTTGTATACAGAGGCATGAAACGTTCCACTTGTAATCGTGGCTCGCGGCCCGACTCAACGCCACACTCATGCCGAGCTCCGATTTTGCGTAATGTTCGTTATTTCGCATCTGATGGAAGAACAATTTGCGGAAGTCCACCGTCTCGGTTGTGTGGGGTGAACTGACGTACAACCTCGAAGTTGTGCTCAACGCTATGAGGCGGCGAGAGGGGCATCCAACCGTTATTCACCACTCACGGCGGCAGCGCAAGCTTTCCTACCCAGACACCCAGGGCAACATGATAATGCCATTACGAGAAACAATAACAGTGTCTCAGTACGTTCGTGGCTGCAGAATCACAGGTGTGACAGTCGATGACGGCCAGGGCAATTCGAATACCATTGGTCAAAGGATCACGTGGTACTGCGTGATGTGGTGATGAGCGTACGGAGTTGTGCATGAAAAGTTTAAGCTCTCCTTATTGCCTGTTGCTGGAAGTAGATAAAGCAAGCACTGGAAAGTGCCTGGCGATGCACTGCTCACCGCCATTCTTCACAAAAGCGATATTGTTACTCCTACTTCAAAGAATGCATTGGTCGAAGGCAGGGTCGTAAAGACCTTGAACGAGATCCTACCTTCTCTCCCTGCTACGCTCGTAAACCCCGCAGTCGATGTGACTCCATAACGTGATCAACGAGGCTATGGCTGCAAGCCTTTTCGTGTTCGATGCCTTGGAAATGAAGATCTCGGTATGCGGAGCTAAAGGGGGGCAGTGGGGGGAGTTGGCATGCAGGCGAGGAAGCGAGAGGAGAGCGCTCGTTCACTCCTGCGAGAGAAAATGCCTTGTCTATCTAAAAGATCGAATGACATCCTGACGGTAAAATTTCTCGTTCGGAGTGGACCGTGTTTCAATCATCCGTACGGCGGCCGCATTCGTAACAAGCGAAATGACCGAACGCGGTTCCGCGCGAACAGTGAACAGGTTGCCCTCGAGCTTTCATATCGTATTGACCGACTATGTGGCGCGCGCGAACTCAATGGATACGAAGTAGATACTGTGTATGTGGATAGTGCCAGCTGATGAGTGTGTATCGTCTCACATCAGCACTGGAAGGTAGGTAGATAATGGCGAACGTTTGTGGATACGCCGTTTGGTGGAGATTATCGTTGATGGCTGAGATGTCATCACCGGTCAGCGCACGCTAATTAAATTATTGAATCATCTCGTGTAGGATTGGCCCATCAATAGCGTTATGGTTGGTCATGTAGCATCCTGCTGTAATTTCTCCCTTGATTCTCGATAAATTGCCTGTAGACACTGACATTGACTGTGCGATAGTCTACATAGAGCATTGATCTCGATTTTCTTTGCTGTTCAAGCCACATGGTTGTTTGTGGCACCACTCGTTGTACTTCGTTCTCCCACACCAAACCCAGCGACCTTTCGGGAGAAGCACGCGAGATTATACATTCGAATCTTATAGGAAGCATGTATAGGTGTTTTATGTTCTAACTGCTATAGACAATCATATGTTTCATGGCAACCATCTGGAGATACACAAGCCCACAACCGCTTCACCACCAGCGTCACTAGACCAACCACAACTCTCCTTCGTCCAATCCCACTCAAGGAAACACACGGAAGGTGTCTCACATGCGAAATGTGGCATTTCATGTTCGCCAATCTCGTCTCCACGTTACATCGAATGGCACGTCCACGGTATCACGGCACTTCAGGGTGCTGGCGGTTATTCTTGTACTCGCAGTTTACACCATATACTCGAATAGAACACGCCTTAGCAGACCAGGTAAGCCAATTCTAGCCACCATGGAGAATATTCGACCCAATTGGGTATATGCGGTTTCATGCGTTCGGCAGATTGCCGATTGGCGATTGTCGAACAAGCTGCGCCGTGGAGTAGCGTTATTTCCGGGGGTTGGCTTTGTTGAATATAAGGAGTACTTGCGATAGACAATACTGAGGGCTTTTTTGGCTCGTGAGTGAGTGTGGAAGGATACTCGGTGGGAAGGAGGAGTGAGCAATGAGGGACGGCGCTTGAGGTTACTTCGGCAGCGAGAAGGAGAGTGTGGAAGATCATTTTGAACGCTCGAGTTGATGATGTGGGAAATTCATCATCTTTTTTCCGGTTACAGAACTGGAATTCATCTCAACCCTTGTTCACTCTTTTCAGACTGATCTTGTATATGCTCTTCCCTTCACCTCCTGTTACGACCAGACAAATTGCAACTCTTTTGTTTGTGCACCATCATTCCAACTCAGATAGACCTAAAGAGCACTATGCTCAGCAGTCTCAAACACGGCCTAAAAAGGTACAAAGACGCGAAAGTCTCCCCTTGTACGAAACAAAGTACTTGTAGCACAGTAACAATTCCATTAACTTCGTTCAGTGAATGGCAGCTCAATATCTCGAATAGTTACAGAAATCATATCAACGAATGTCGCGTATATGTACCTCAAGATCCTTGGATCTTGATGGGTACGACCCTTTTGCTGTCACAACGAATTTTCTAGCATACAACTTATTACTCTTTTCCTTGCTCTAACCATTGTCATCATGCACGCTAGTGCGGTATGTATAGCCCACTTCGTAACCACATTTCATCTCCGACATGAACTCTGTTGGGCGGGCTGTGTGTGATATATCACGTGTGGTTGTACTTTCGTACTAAGACAAAACGAATAGTTGTGTATTAGTTAGATCTACCTACTCTATATAGGGGGAGGAGAAGGCCTATAACTATCTTCTAAATCCTATATAGATATACTAATCACGTGTGATTACACGTGATTATATAGACATCCTTTAGATTACTAAGTATCTATACTAAGTATAGATACTAGTAACTTTTTACTTTTTAAAGATATCTACTTATATAGCTATCTACTTTGCCCCTTTTTATCTCTATATAAGAGTATATTTGTAACGATCTAGGACTGTTACAGGCATCACTTAGAGATTCCTTTTAGACCTAGACCAAACGTCGTCTAAAAGGACTCTAACTATAGGTATATAAAGTAGACTCTTTCCTTTAGTAGTTTAGTAGTTTTCTATTATTCTTTTATACTAGGCCTTTAGGTAGTAATTAATCCTTGGTCTTTGTTATTACTACGTACTCCTATATACCTCTAAGTTAATTCCTACCCTATTTAGAGCCTTTACTAGCCTATACTATTATATTATAATAGAAAACTTATCCTAGCTAGTAATAGCCTCTAAATAATATTATAATACTATTTTATTATAAAGAATAT
>JAFISD010000190.1:0-58972 GCA_022560085.1 Helminthosporium solani
TCACTGTGATTCACTGTGATATCGTACAAAGAAGGTGGCTATTCTTGGTGGGGTGATCAGGTTACTGATTTGATCAGCTTACTGATTAAACACGTTATGCTGATCAGGGCTAACTAAGTCATTGCCACTGAGCTTTCCGGTAATCACCTGAGCCCTTAAGCGTAGTTTGCCATGAATGCTTCTAGAGCTGGATGGAGATCTGAATCCGCCTCATTTTATATGAATGGTTTCTTTGCGTTCCAAATGTAGGAGAGGGCGGTTATCTTAGAGTATCTGAGGCCGTGTTAGATGCAGGGTCATCTCGTGTTGCTTGCATGTGACAAGATACATGGTTTTAAGACGTTTGAGATGTGTTGTCAATATTGCATTGCTTATGGCCTTGAAAGAAAGCGGTAGAGTCCCTGTCAAGTGTATCAATGAATAGTAGTAGAGCTGGTGGTAAATTGCACTATGCAAGTAGTGTTACACTTGGCATTTGGAACTGTTATTGTATATACGACAATCCTGTCATGTATTTAATTCTTAATTAGTAGATATCTAATATCGCGAGACAGTAAGCAAACTCGCTTTACTTCAGCGACCAGACGCCATTCTCTTGAATGACCTCAATCGGCCTGTTCTCATCCAACGACCTCCGACCAGCCTCCAATATGGCAGTGGTTGCGATGGTGTTCTTCAGCGTAGGGAGCGGACGGCTATCAAGCTCTTCGAGCGTGATCCTCCCCTCGTTCAGTGCATTGGCAGCGTCCACGAATTTTTCGAAGGAGATGTAACCGTAGCCAATTTGGCCAGCGAAGTTGCCCTCCTCGTCAGGAGCATACTTCATGTAGAATCTGAACCTTGTTAGGGGGTGAGTTTGTAAAAGAGCTGCAAGATGACGTACGGGTTGTACCATAGTAGACCCGTGTCATCTTCTGTGACATCGTATCCTCTCTTCGCCTGGTTCACACGGATCTCACCTTTACTCGCCATGTAGTGGAAGTACTGGTTAGAATGTACACCAGCTTTTTGGGGTGCTGCCCATCCCGCTGTGTAAACACCTGTAGCTCGTTTGCCAGGTTCATCCTTCTTCACCCAGTCGACCAAGAGGGTGATGGTGTCTTCTGTGCCTTCAACGCAGCCAAGATCGGTTGCAATGCCTCTCGCGCCGCTGGCCACGACACGCACCGGCTTGTAGCCGGGTACCATGGACTCGTTGATGTCGATATGGTGTGAGTTCAGGTAGTATGAAATGTCACTGTCCTTACCGGCCCACGCCTTGAATGTCTCCAATTGGCTCCTACACGCACATGAAATCAGCTAACTTGCTCGCCGGAGCAACCGGGGGGTGCTTACTTGGGCTGTGACATGTATGAATAGAAGTAGTTGAAGTCACCGAGCTTCGTGGCTCTGAATCGTGCATCGGCATATGCGGGGTCGAATCGCTTGTGATGCTCGACGTAGACGAACACATTGTGCTTCTTTGCCGCCTCGAGCAGCTGCTGGTGATGTTCCAGGAGCTTCACGGCAGGCTTTGTGACGAGAACATGGTGCCCACGCTCGATGGCATACAACGCAATTGGGTAGTGAGTGGTGTCGGGGGTGAAGATGGTAATGGCACTGCCTTTGGGAAGGGCATCGATGGCTCCCTTGTATGCGTCGGGGTCGCGCTTGCCCTCCTTGGGGAACTCCTCGAACGATACGTCGAGGCCGTTGTATGCCTGAGAAATGTTCTTGTGCAGATGCTCCCCTCGTTGTAATCAGCAACTTCGCTCTATTGTGTATCGTTTGGTGGCACTTACTGATGGCAGGAAACTTGTCGCCAGATACTCCCACCATACCCAACTTCCCGACCTTGCCGCGCCGGCGCAGGTCAAACAGCGTCAATCCCACAACGCCGACCTTCTTGTCTGAGGTTGAGGCTCCTCCACCGACGAATCCCGTCGTGTACTCCCCAGTCCCGACCTGAAGAGCTCGTTAGAACGGCGGGCAGAGGAGGGGGCGCTGTTATGCATGCAGGATGCGGTCCAGGCCGCAAATATCGAAAAAGTAGCAAAGACATCCATCTCGCCGCATAAGGAGCGGTAGGAAACTCACCATCAAGACTTCGAGAGGCGCCATGGCTGTGGTTGCTGTCGTTTTTGCTACTGCTGTTGCTGTTGCTGCCAGGTAGATTGTTCACGTTGTGTGTATCACGGCGGCCTTCTGGCAGTGGGATGCAGAGGTGGGGGAAAAGAAGAGCAGCCAGCGAGCATATGCCGACGCACCTCTCTCGTCGGCGTCTGCGATGTAGGGCTGAGGGACGCCATCCATTGAGTCGATATCGACGCGTACGGAACAATTAACGACCGCGGTGACTGAGGGGCACGAGGGGGGCAGTCTGTTGTGTGTTTGCTGGCAGCCCGTTTGGCCATTTCACTCTCAACCTTCCCCAGGCCAAGAGACGACGAAATGCACCCCACGCCGCCTTCGCCAGCCTCATTCGTGGCATTGGGTTTTCCCGGCGAGGTGTTGTCTGCAGTGCTAACGCGCGCAACACCTCCCCTGCCGCTTCTGCCATTTTCCTACAGACGAGTGTGAGACCTCGATAGTTTTAGTCACTCTGTAGAAAAAAGGCCGCAAGCTGTTCCGCTCTTCGCGCAGTTGTGCCCCGAACTTGCTCCAGAACAACCAGCAGGCCCGCAGTACGCGCGCGATGGAGCTTTTGCCGCTCCTTAGCTCTTCTTCATATCACGCCCCTCGGCTTCGGCGAATGAAGGCCGCGGAATGACGGGCTCTGGAGCACTCGAAGCCATGGAGAAGCGCTCAAGGTGGGATGGCATTGGGCTCCTATGTCCTGCACGCTTCAAGCTTTCCGAACTTTACACCGATTCCCTCGCACCGCCTCAGGGTTATATTAAAACCTGACCCAAACTTTCCGAGTGCATTACAGCCTGTCCGTCTACCTATCTCCCCTCCTCCGGATCCTCCTCGTAGAACTGCGCTCTGCTGGCTTCTCAGTCCTTTCCTGCTGCCCTTACACACACCCCCCGCCTCCAGCATGACGTCGGTCAGCGCAGCCAACGGTGTCAATGGCGCCGCCAAAGAGCGAACGCCTCTTCGCGCCGGCATCTACTCGCCGACCATGACCTTTTTCGTTCCCGACACCGAGGAAGTCGACATCCCCATAGTCAAGAGACATGCCGTGCGGCTTGCTGAGGCTGGCCTTGTGGGCCTCGTCACCATGGGATCCAACGGAGAAGCCGTACACTTGAACCGCGCCGAGAAGGCAGCCATCACGCGAGCAACCCGAGAAGCTCTGGATGAGGCAGGTTACCAAAACGTACCTGTAATTGCTGGCGCTTCCGAGCAGGGCATCAAGCTCACCATTGAGTCTATCAAGGAGTCCGCCGAAGCCGGTGCCGAATACGTTCTTTTGGTCCCACCGAGCTACTACCGCTATGCCATGGACGAGGAAGCCATCACGGAATACTACACCAAGGTTGCTGATGGATCACCGCTCCCTGTTATCCTCTACAACTACCCCGGCGCCGTTGCCGGACTGGACATGGACAGCGATCTCCTTATCACGCTTGGCAAGCACCCCAACATCGTTGGAACCAAATTCACATGCGGAAACACTGGAAAGCTTACTCGCGTAGCCCATGCCACCAATGCCGTCACCACAAAGAGCACTGGCAGCGGATACATGGCGTTTGGAGGCATGGCAGATTTTACCGCACAGACGGCGGCCAGCGGAGGCTCGGGAATAATTGCGGGCGGCGCCAATGTTCTCCCAAAGACGTGCGTCAAGGTGTGGAATCTTTGGGCTGAAGGTAAATATGACGAAGCTCTTGAGCTACAGAAAGTCCTCAGCAAGGGCGACTGGGTTCTTACCAAAGCCGCCATCCCGGGAACAAAGTCAGCTATCCAATCGTACTACGGCTATGGCGGTTTCCCTCGCCGTCCATTGAAGAGGCTGTCAGAGGAAAAAGTCAAGGCAGTTGCAGAGGGGATTCGGGAGGCTATGGATGTAGAGAAGAGTTTATAATCATGCTGAGGGTTCTTTCTTCAACTTCGATCTTTCCCCCCTAACCATCTCTCAACCATATTCTACAACCACAGTCGCAGTGCGCTCATTGCGAAAAGGAAATTCTCAACTTTTTGGTTTCACGTCATCCTCACGCGTAGCATACTCATCATGTGCAGGGGTTTCGGCTATTATATATAAAAGGTTCAGCATATGCAAATGAAGGAGTTGTGTTCCCTGTTCACAACCCACTACAGTACTGTTCCAAACCTCACATGTCTATCAATAAAACGTGAAGATTACCCATCACACTGCATCCTCCAACAACCCGTCTAACCATTTTCACTTCTTCAGACTTGGCCCAAACTACCCCAGCCAGTTGAAAGCTACATGCATTCCGACAACGAGGCGCACAACTGATGCTGACAATGCAGCGTCCCAGACCTTCCAGAATAGTGGTTTCGATAAACAACAAGGAAGCAAAGTTCCACCCATCCGACAGCGTGAGATATTCTTTATCGACCGAGTACTCGGAGAGAGCCCGTACAGAAAATGCCTTCAAGCCCGCTTCAGGAGATTCCGCTACCGTGAAAACCAAGCTCCAAGACACACCTCAACTGCAAATACTCATGAGTATGGAGTACATGTTATCATCACTGCCATTTAGTTGGGTGACACGAATGTTCTTTTCATGGTGTATTTACATGATCACGTGATATATATATATATATATGCATCGATTGTTCCTCCGCTGCAATGTGACTGCAACACATCCCAAACCGAGCTTCCTTTGAACACTTGGTTGACATAGTCCTCCCCTCCCTCTCGCACACAATCTGTCCACATCTTCTACTCGGTGACTTCTGCTGCCGATGCCACTAGACACGATAATTCCCGGTGCGAGAAGTAACTACCGCACTCATCACCCATGTTCTTCTACCGGCGGAACCAAACTTTACTACTTCATCGGCAACATAGCCCCATATCGACACCTCGATAATGTGAGCGGGATCGCAGCCAGGAAACGGGGAACAGGGAAGTAATCAAGCCTTCACGTATATATAACCCAATTTGGGAGGCACTGTAGATCGCGCTGAAATTGAAACGTGGATATTCATTCACGCATGAACTTTAAGCACCGGTACCATCCAAAGTGCAACCAAATCCCGCGGACAACAATCATTCATAACCCAACCAAGTAATCGTACAATGGCCTTTTTCCTTCTCAATCACGCCCGTCATATTCTTTTCTTCACTTTTCTCCTATATCGCCAGTCCGTTACCCAGAGTCGTCCATCGATACAAGGAAAGCACCTCCCGCCGCTTTGCAGGAGTCATCTCTCGAGAATGACCGTGGCCTTTGATCTGCGCCAGAGTTGAGACCATTACTTTGCGGAAATTCCGCTGATACTCCGTGTTGAGCGTTACTACCGCCGCCTCATGCGCTCTTACTATTGTTTCGCAGGCCTTGATTACGCCATCATTTGTTTCTGTGGAGAGCTTGTCGGCTAGCAGCAATAGAATCAAAGAGCCTTGGAGCAGATACTGCACTTTTGGTCAGTGGGATACCCCATCATACTGTGAATAGAAAACTTACTATTGCAAAGTAGTATGGCATGAAAGAGAGGTCAGGATCCAGGTCCAATATCTCTTCAACAGCCTGTGCAGCAGAGATTGCACTGGAGGTTGCTGTCAAGAACGATTGCGAACAAATCCACATGTTGTCGTCTGCAAGGAGTGCGACCGGATCCCATTTCCCATGCAATAGTATGTGCAGCACATGCATGATATGGGATGCGTAAGCAACAACCTTCTTGGTCTGGTGTATCAGTTCACCGCGAACCGGATCTGCGGTCTCATTGGATCTGCCACGCCCATCTTCCGCCCCACACCCATTCTGCGTTTTGAACTCCTGCAGACTGTACGCATACCGCTCAAGCTGGCGAACGATCTCTGCCTCGTGAGTCTCCCAAGATGTCCGTTGGCCGAAACGAGGATGCGACTTTTGCGCCTGCAAGTCGACTATGTCGCCGAGGATGGTCATGAGTGGAAGAAAAAAGCCGAATACGTCATGCGAAGTACATTGGAAAGAGAGCCCTCTGCGCCGAGACTCCTTTGGGATCCCAGTGTAAAAGTCGCCGGCCTGCCACAAGGTGTCTGGAACAGGTTGGTATAGGTCTTCGCATTCACTGTCCAGCATCGCCAGAGGACGATTATAGCACAAGCCGAGGTGCCTAAGCAGGTTAGTTTCACAGCTGTTGCATTTTCAATTTCAGTGACTCACCTATCGAACATGTATAGGAGCCACCAAAGTCTTCTTCGCTCCTCCTTCATCTCTTCGACAAGAGCAGCGGTCGGAGTGCCAGCGGGTACATGGGCTCCTGAGGTCGAACAATCTGACAATCCAATATCCGCTTCATGATCTGCACCGTTGGATTCTCGCTCGCGGTTTGGATCTTGCGACAGCTCCCTTCCCAGCTTCAGTTCTCTTGCAAGACTCCACGCCGCATGCCACCAACGAAGGCTGGCTGCCTTGTATTCGCTCGCCGAGGTAACAACTCCCAGATTGACATAGGTAGCCACATCATCTATTGTGCTAGTTGGTGGCATTCCAGACTCCATCCGTGTATCGAATTGGCCCATCACTCGATCGACACCAAGCGCGTCATGCGCCGCAGGATTGACCACAGTTCCAGAATCTTGGGCGAAGCCAAGCGATGTTGCAGAGTGTACCAATGGCTTCAGCAACTCTATCGTTAACTTCCACAGCTTGTTGCAAAAATTGCTTCGTGCAGAAGGCGACGATGTCAGATAGCTTGCCTCACATGTCTGGGCAGCTATCCAAAGCATACTGGCGAGTAACGCAGGACTGCATCTCCGCGGCTTGTGTTGTCGCAGGAAAGAGCGTTGCCGGAACACAGTTGCAACAATGTATGGTGATAGTGGTTCCATGAATACCGAAGAAGTGCTCTGGAAATAGTACTCTAGGAGTTCGCAGGCCATGGGAACCGTCATGATGCTTTTGAGATGGGGGATCAAAGGCTTCAAGACCGGATACTTGCACGGTAACACTCCTGGGTGTGACGATGCAGCGCTGATGGCAGACTGGGGAGAACCAGTGTCACCGGACCTGTAGCTGTGTGGCGAGGCTTGTCTGACGGGAGCGAAGTGCATATGATAACCCATGCGTGCAAACTCTGGTGGGACGGAAACCGACGTGGCGGAATCGGGTACGAGATGCATGTCCCCCATGGCATACATGAGTTGCTCGTTCCGTGCGATTGGGGTGTGAATGGATTGTGCGTACCCTTCTCCAGTGCTGAGCAACAGTGGATCGATCATCATGTGGGTTACCGGTGGATGATAAGTTGCAGCTGCTCCTAGCATCAACATCAATCGCAGGAGAGGACAGGCTGCAAGACTTACTGGTCGGCACTTGCCACTCTGGCGATGAATGTGGGTGCACATTCACCTTGTGGTCGGGAAAATGCTGGGCAATTGGAGTCGGCTCGGATGGAGACCACAGTTCCTCTTCCATCTCCGAGATGTTACTGTCGAATTGGCCTCCGGTCTGTATTGTGAGACCATTCTCGAGCGAGTGTCCAGGCGGAGTTGCTGTGGCGACGAATTGCTCCAGCTGCTTCTGGATATGTCGCGGTACCTGGAAGATTCAGAGTCAACAAGCGTGCACGAGTAGATATCTATACGAAGGAAGCGAAGGCGCAAACCTACCTTTCCCCTTCTTTTCTTCTCTCGGTTGTATTGGCACACATATTCGAGTTCTACGCGCCAGTCAGCCCGGTAGCAGCCACAGCACGCTGCCGAATCCTCTGCGTACCGATACAGCGCGAACAAGGCACTTGGCCGTTGCACCGTGTACGCATGCGGTGGCAATGATCGCACGCTCGACTCACCCTGCGCTTGACGGGCGCAGAGCCTCTACGCTCCATTTTGCTCATGTGGGTTGGTGGAGCCTCCATGGTGGTGCCGTGGGACGGGGAGATTTCAATGTCGATTTCGGATTCGATTTCAAAGTCTATTTCGATTTGCGGCAGACAATTATGTGACGGTCTCGGAGCAAGATTGGGCGGTCATGAGATAGTTTTGGGTTTTGGGGTAGATAGAAGAAGTGGGCACCGTTGCGCTGCCCAGGAGTTTCGACCGACCACTAACTACGACAATGACGAATCCCGGTCAATGATGGGCCATTTCCAGGGTCAGAATCTGTGGCCGAACCTTCCATGCATCCACGAGGGGGTCTTCGAGAAGCGACATCACCTTGCAGTCATATCAAAACCCGCATCCTTTAATTGAATGAAGCTGTGTCGGCGATCTGGGGGGGAGGGGGAGGGGGGGGAGCACTGGCGTATGGCGCCTGGTCTCCGGGGTGGCAGGATGCGGGGATATCTTGTATGTATTGTACATAGTAGCAACAATTTTATCCATTTATCCAGCCGTCTCTGATTCGGTCCCATCGTAGTCCGGGTAAATCAACATTGCAAGGCCCCGCATGATGCCTGTCAGAAATCTCCCCCCCTTTTTGTGGCCTAGCGCACCACTCTGGTCAACACCACCACCTCCCTTGTCTGCCACCCACCACTCTGCCCAGGTGCTTTACTCGGACCGCACTCTGAGTCTTTGCGAGTGCCCTTCTGTGACTCGATCGCCGTCTGATCGTGGCTTATAGCGCGTGACTGTCTGTGACGACGGAGGAAGAGTAGGCTCGGAGAATTCTTGATACTCGTCCTTGTACTCCGTAGTTATTAGACATATCTACGGAGTACACCGTTCCTTTGCTCCGGATGACGGGAACAATGTGGACGGAGAGTCATACTTGTACTAACTCATAACTAGATACTCGTCTATGTATCTAGTATGCTCGCTTGATGAAAAGAGTCGGCCCGGACACTCCTCGACTTCTTGAGGCCTGGTGGCGTACAAGCAACTTCGTCCAGGCGTCGTGAATGCCTGTAGGCCATATTGTATATCGCGGCTGAAACTATAGAGACTGACTCGGCTCATACAGGTAGGTCACTGCATGTGCAGGTAGAGCGCAAGAAAAGCCAAAGCATCACTGCCGCCATCTTCATGGCTTCCAGGCCAACGTCTGCATGTCCGCCCCCCCGAAGGCTTGCCTCTTCTAGGCTACTATTGCATGTGCAAACACAGCGTTCATTAGCATTCGACACAACCTTATCGATCTCAGCCCTGCCGTCAATTTCGAGACATCCGTTTCATGGCCCACGTGCAGGAAAACGCATCTGAAATCTTCCTTCATCGCTATGCCTCGAGGACTGACTCTCTACTTTGAATCCATCTCCAGTGGCCTTCTACACGTCTCATTTCCTCACAGCTGCTTTACTTGACACCTTGCCCATCAACATTCATCCAGTCCAAATACAAATATGGCAATCAAACGGCCCGTCTCCCAACATCATGGGCCGGTAATTGACAGCTACGCGGCATACGTTCAATCCTCCGACTACTGATTCGCTCGCATTGTCAGTAGAGCGACTAGCATGGCCACACGCACACTACAACTGCAAGCCCAAAGTAGGCTGCATACCGGTAGGGAATCGGAGGTGTAGGTAGCGCAGAATCTCCCCCGCATTTTCGACTACCATTTCCGAGCACGCAGGACCCGATGGCCTCACATTGGCTGAACGACCATAATTTCCTATGCACTCCACATTCCAGGCTTGCACTCGAATCTGTTCGCCGTGTAACGCCTACATATGGACCGAGTCCAAAACATGCGATGCTAGACGTTTTTTGTCTCGCATAACACACTTTCCACATGTCCCGTTTCGAGCATAACGTTACCTCCACGCACACGGAGTACGGAGTAGAGCTTGACGGTTACGCCTGGATCCAAACACTGAGCTTAGATCACCTAGAATAGAGACGGGGACGAACGGGTCTTTGGAAAGGTCGTCTATATTAGCACTTCAACATTTTCTTTTTCTTCTTTTGCCTAAATGCAAAGTCCCCTATCCAGCGCTGATCACCATCGCACCGCACCGCACCACATCCCCCTACAAACAAACACTCCTCCCTGAGCCGTGGCTCGCCCGTCTTGTTTCCATCACCCTCTGTTCTAGACTATTCCACGTAAGCTAGTTCGAGGATCCTGAGTGAGTGGTTGGCTGGTTGCGGTTACAGATTCGACGGCCCTTCTGGAAGAACGGGTGATGGACACAGGTTCCCTTCCCATGGCGTAGGACGGGACTGACCAGTCGACCAATTCGTCGTCTCCGGGCAGCGCAGATGATTCGCAAAGTCCCCATCGGTAATACTTCGTTTATCGCCCATCACTTGATATGAAAAAGAAGTAATTGTCTGCGTGACCAGCTGACCCTGCCTGCTTCCCTCAAGCTTTTGATTAAAACTAGACTCACTTGTCCGCCACCATTTCACCCACCTACAACCCGATCCTCGGGTACCTCTGATATTGAGGTCAGTTGGCGCGTGTTGCACATGGACACTGCGGTATGTATAACAATAGCTCATGCAATCTTTCCATTCAGTGGTACCGAAGCTGCAGTGAGGGAAGTCTGGCGTGGAAGCGATGTGGTACCGGCGGCGGCCGTGGCGGCCCTGTGTCAGACTGGTAAATTGGCAGTCGGAAGTCTTCATTCCTGCGGCTCTTATATCCCCGGTATATACATACAAGCCTCTTCATATTCAATCGTGACAGATCCTCATCTCGTATTGCCCCAGGTTTCTCACCAGGGCTCGCTCGCTCATCTCGAGGGGATCGGCTCGGCTGTGTAGAGTTGGTCTGCTCTGCTCTGCTAGCTGCTGATTTATACGGTACCTGATGTGCAGCCAGCGCATGTTACGTCTTACTCCGGATCTGATATCGCCCATCTTGGTAAGAAGGTCTGCAGTGGAGACTAAGAAGGGATGCTGGCCGTGCAATTCCGGGCTCAGACTGGCTGTCAGATTTCTGCTTTTGGGAATAGCCGCTCCGGTTAGATTGATGGATGCACAGCCTACGATCGATGGGAGGCGGGAAGGAAGGAATGGTGAGTGGGCGTGTTTGAAGAGGGGTGGGAGGATGATTTTTTAGGCGTGGCAACGCGGGTATGGCTGATCTGTGAAGGATTTTCGCTGAATTTGTGGCGAGTAGTGAGTGTATGGTCGTGTAATATGGCGCGGAGTGACGCTGTGCTTTGGAAGTTGGGGGTGGATTTTCGCTGTACCTGGTCGAAGGCAATCTGTTCCAATGTGGTTTTGCTATATGATCGCTTCGTTTGTATCATGGTGATACAGGTGGCGTTCATCCCTGATATTAGATGTGTTTACGTTTATTTGGACGAGTCGGCTGAGTTTTCTCCGCCACTTCGCTCGATGGCCCGGGAAGTGAGGGAAAAGCTTTGGGTGGGGTGGGCGTTTCCAGACTGGGTTGGGAGACGCAAAGCTGAGTTACACTAAGGGGAAGTATGCGGTTAGATGATTGTGGAGGTCTTGAAGATTAGAGACGTGGATCGGGGTGAAGATTCTTCACAATCATCCTTTACTGCAGAATACAAATCCACCAAAACTTCTCTGAAAATACACTTGGGAAGACAACACCTAGCTAGATTGGCCTTTACGAGCTACATCTCCGCATTCATACCTTCGCTACTCCTGCTCTTGAGATCATCCAGCAATTTCGCCCGCAAACATATACTGGTGGGGCGATTCGAGATGATTAACGAGCGGGAAGGACTGCAAGCAATACCGGTGATCAGTTTTACGCGCTAATAAGTGCATGGTAATCGTTTTGACTCCGGAGTTACACGATTCCTGGACAAAGCTACTCTGATGTTATCCATCGGTATTGGCCGGGCAATTTGCTGCACTCGGGCTGTCGAGAGTAGGATCGGGTATGGAGGCGAGATGGCTTTTTCACAATCTCTATGTAGGGGCTCTTGTCATGATTTTTCAAAGTTTTGGTGCATCTGTAGTTTGGATGGGAGATTGTGGGGTCGGCTGGGGGAATTAAAGTGTGAACAGGAATGTCAAAGTATTGGCAACGTTTTCCTGTAGCGGGTGCATAGGGTTATTGGGATGGAAAGATGCTAGGATGACGCGAGGTGATTTGTAGTTCCCCACCGTAAGACACCAGGATAAGAGATGAGGAGTTATAACAGAGATATGATATAGGAATTTACTGTGTTGTAGGATATATTACACTGCACATATCGAATGAACCTCAGACGTAAATCGAACCCAGCTAGCTAACTGCATCATTCGTTCATCACGTACTATCTACGCAGTATACATGTAATTTTTATTTTCTTGTTCAATCGTGACGCAACGTCTTCTTCTAAGATAATTCTTACTATGCTATAAGGCATTTCTTCTACTTCTCGCTAACCAAGTTAGAACAAGTCACGAAATACGACTCGGAGGGAGAATTCTTCTTATAATTGACCCTTCGCCGCCCCATCTTGTTTCATACCCGCTTGAATCCACTCTTTTGCTTTGGCGGCCTGTTTATCTGTCTCGGCCTTGTCCTTCAGCAGTTCTTTGATCGTATGAGGGGCGGGGACATGGCGCCCTTTTTCGAGAGCGGGCCGAGCTGCCTGTGAAGGTGGAGAGGGGAAAGTCAGTGCGATTTGCAAGGCAAAGAAGAAAAGGAGATATTTAGGGTGTACATACCATGCGGTCTTCCCAGGCCTTGAGAGTAGGAAACTCTTGGATATCAATGTTGGCCCAACCGGCAGATGCTATCCATCCCCAGTGTGCAATATCTGTATCAGTCAATCAGCGCCGCTGGCCTGAATCTATTATAATGCAAGTGGGGACTGTGTAAAAGATTGCATCCGTAGTAACGAGATGTAGACTAGGCGGGATAAAATTATGGCGTAAAGCTCAACATACCTGCAATGGTGCACTTCTCACCCACCAAATAAGAACTCTTCTTAGTAGCAAGGTGATTGTCCAACACTCCATATAGACGACGAGTTTCGTTCACATAGCGATTCACGCCGTATTCGATGCGCTCGGGCGCATAACGACTAAAGTGGTCTATGAAAAAAGTTCGGTCGATTAGTCAAAATCCGATTTAAACTTCCGAGGTAGTTCTGTGGAAAAACGTACTGGCTTGTCCCTGCATGGGACCTACACCCGCGTTCTGGAAGAACAACCAGTCTGAGAAGAGAAGAAGAAACTAGTTAGCTTTTTGTTTTCGTTTGCAACAGCCTCGAATGCATTTTTTATAATAGTTTTTCGAAACTTGGATGTGAAAGAGAAAAGAGAAAATAGTGGGTTTTTTTCTTACTATAGTCTCGTTAGTGCTTGGATTCATAGAGACTGGGAGGGTCGATATTATACCTGTTTACTTCATAGTATTCTCGTGTTCCTTCGGGATAGCTAATCTTGTGCTCCGTGTCATACCGGTTCACGAGATACTGCATGATGGAGCCCGACTCGAACAGGTTGATCGTGTTGCCATCGGTAAAAGTGTCCGTCAAAGCAGGAATGCGGCCGTTTGGATTGATGGCGAGGAACCACGGCTCCTTCTGGGTATTCTTTGAGATGTCGATCTTTTCCACTTTGTAGGGGAGGCTGTACGTTGTTGTGAGAAGACGGTAAGGAAGACAATGGTTCCTGATGGATGTGAGGAGTATACTTACCCAAGCTCTTCCAAGGTGATGGAGATCTTTATGCCGTTGGGCGTTTGCGTGGTGTACAAGGTGATATTTGAATCTTGAGAAGCCATCTTGCCAGGCTTCCTACAATATCAGATTGGATTTGAAAATCAATATAGATGCTTAGGCGTGATTGTAAGGCAGTGAAGGCTGTGGCTGGTTGGTTGAAGGAGCAGGTAGAGTATAAGAAACCGAGCTTCGTAAAGTATTTGAGGTTGGGGATGAGGGGCAACTAGTGGATGAGTGTGACCGCTGATTAGAAATAGGAAATAGGAAATTTCCGCTTCGAAGTGTCTGGGCCTATCTTGATCTAGGAGCACGATCACAAATCGCTACAACGTCTGTCGTGACTGGATGGATGTGGTGAAGAATGGCACTGGTAGCTGATTTATTCAGATGTTGTGTCAAGGTTAAGATGTATATCATGTAACTCGTATCAATAGATCACATTCAAGCTGCACAGCAATGCAAGTGGATCTTTCTTCTCCACAAAACGCCAAACACCGCTTAGTACAAGACACACTTCTATCGGTGTTTCAGTCGGCCGTGTCACGTGCTCATCATCTATTTCCTCCCAGTCTGCATTAGATCCATCAACCCCTTGGCCGCACTGCCCTTTACCGCCGAACTCGTCAAATCTGCCGGAAGCCTCTCCTCATCACGCATTCGCTGAATCCTATCCTCAAGCGGTTCATCCCTGCCAAAGTCACCTTCGTACTTGGATCGTTTTGACACCGGGGTCGCGTATGTCGCTTTTGACTTCGCGGGCGAAACGAGGTCCTCGGACGATACGGGTTGTTGAGGCGGTGACGATGGCATGACGCTGTAGTCATGGGCGTTGCGCGATGAATACGATGTGGGGTTTAAAACGGTGGCGGGGGTTATCGATAACTTGCCGATCGGACGACCAGGGTCTAAGTTTGCCTTTATAGATACAAAGTTGGAGCTGGATTGTTGGTTGGGGTGGGAGAGGGTGATGCTGGGGACTTTGGCCTGGTGGGGAGTGAATTGGGTGGGAGAGGTCGTTTCTATGTTCGTGTGTGGGTAGAATGCCGAAGCAGGGGCTTCAGGCGAGGATGATTCCCAGTTCGAAATGATGTCGGAACTGGGCTTCGAGGTCTGGTCAGTCTTGACTTTGTAGCTGGCAAAGCCCAGTCGTGTGCGCAGGAGCTCGGCGCGTGACTTCTTCTCCACCGAGGCTGGCGCTGTGGAGGGCGGAGACGGAGGCGGAGACGATGTAGCAGAGGACGGCGGCTGTGGGTGTTCGCTCTTCTGGCTCTGGCTGGCGCAAAGGTCATAATTCAGCCAGTGGGAAAAAGAGGCGCTCTCTTGCGGCGACAGCTTAGAAGGCGGTTCCTCGGGCTCTGGGGTAGGTGTGTTGCGCTCGGTGGGCGATCCAGGCGAGGGCAGGTCGGCGGGATTGCTCTCCTACATGGTCGTTAACGAAGGGGATAGACGCGTCTTGTTCGCGACGGGCCGTACCATGAACCTCTCCAGCCCGGTAGCAGTCAAGGCTTGTTTCCATGTCGACTCCCCTTCCCTCCCATGTTCGCGTGCGCCAAACATGGCTTTCGCGCCCGGTGCAGTCTCTACATGGTCGACCTCGTGGATAGTCCGCTTCTTTCCGTGCAGGCGTGAATTGCCTGTCGCCGCGTTCTCCTTGTCCTCAAATAGCTGCGGCGTTAGGGTCGACACCTGCTTCAAGGGGCTCTGCTGTCTGGCGGCCTCCCATTGTTTGGACGGCGTGTTGAGCGCCTTCGGGGTGACATCGCCGAGGACGCGTCGCGAGGGTGTCTGGGCGGGTGTTGGCATATTTGCTAGCAATTGACGCGGCGGGTACCGGTAATAGGGAGAGTGTGGGGAAAGGAGTGCAGAGAAGACAGAAGCAAGTCGCGTTCCATCATCAGGTATGGCTGAAGTATCGCGAAGCTATGGTTCGCGCTACTGTCTCGCGGTTGGTTCGGCTGCATCCCTGTCATCTTCACTCTCTTCCTTCTCTCTTCTTTTCTTCACTCTCTTCCTTTACTCTCTTCCTTTACTCTCTTCCTTTACTCTCTTCCTTTACTCTCTTCCTTTACTCTCTTCCTTTACTCTCTTCCTTTACTCTCTTCCTTCACTCTTCTTTTCTTCATTGCGCCTTGAGCTGTTACGCGAACCAGGTCGGCATCATGAATCATCGCAAACAAGAAGCTGCGATGTCAATGTACGTCTTCCTACTACCATCATCCAAATTAAGACAAGCAAGCCTGTTGACCACTGGCAGTAGTTACGAGAACGGATGGAACGTCGGCCATCAGGATGCTTTTTCGAAAGGAAGAATAAAATGAGCGTATAATGGAGATCACGGAATGAGTATCAATTGATGCCAAAATTGTCGGATAAGGACATTTTGGACTCCCACCGGGGTGGCCTATTCCCCACCCCCAAAGAAGCCGGGAATCTTCTTCTCTCCCGCCTTCTTCAATTTAAGCACTGTCTCCAGATGCTTCATATCCAGTACCTCCCTTGCACTATCTGCCAACAATTCCGCCATCTTAGCCACGTTCTTGATCTGTCTGCCATTCAGCTTTTCCCTGCTCAGTTTCTCCAGATCCGCGTCGCTGAACCCACCAGCCGAGCGCTGGAGGAAAGCCGACCAGATATGCTTTCGAGACGTCTTGTCGAGCTCGGAATAGTTGAGCGTGAGATGGATACGCGACTCAAAAGCCGCATCCATGTTCTCATATCGATTGGTGGTGAGGAACAGGATCCCGGAAAAGTATTCGAGGAGTCTGAGGAAGACTGCGACAAGTTTGTTACGATTAAGATTGGTGGTGCTGCGCGCTTCCATGAAGACGTCTGCTTCGTCGAGCAGCAGAACTGAATCCCAGTCAGCATTGAGCTCGATTTACCGAATATGGAAAGGGGAACGGGAGAAACGTACCGGCATTCCACTTTGAGCACATTTCTAGGATATCGTTCAAGTTGTTCTCCAAAGTAGCAGGCTCCGATCCCAGGTCCGCAGCTCCAATGCTGTACAGTGGCGCTTTCATGCTCTCCGCCACGCTCTCTGCGGTCAATGTCTTACCTACGCCAGGAGGTCCTGCGAGCAACATGATGATCCCCTTCCCTTTGCCCTGTATGAAGTCATCAAACGACCCACCGTTCTTCGCCTGACTCTTTGCAAACGACAGAATCAGGTCTTTCTGTTCCTGTGGCGCCACTAGCGAAGCAAAGGCACTCTCGTTCCATTTGATATCCGTGATACTGTCGATGAAGAAGGAGAACCATTTCTTATCTCGGAGTGAATATCCACGGACTATCGCAGTGGAGAGGAGGTGTTGTCTTGGCGTCAGAATAAAGCGAGACTCAGGTGCGATGACGGGCTTTACGCCCACGGGCGTCTTCTTCTCACCACCACTCTGGTCGAGCATGACGCAGTCGTCATCGACGTCTGAGCCATCATCGACATTTGAGCCATCAATGACCGGTGCGTCTCGGAAGACCTCTGGAACTTCAATGTAGCCAAGCGCGATCTTCGAGTTGTACCGTGAGAACGAGTACCCATCGATGATGATGCGGCCCTCAACATTGTACTTTTGCTGTCCGCGATGCATCTGGCCTACGGCGACGCCGTCGTATCCGACGAAATGATGGCCCTTGTACGTCTCGAACATACGCCCACGTTGAATTAGTTTCTCCTTTATGCTTTCGTACTCGGGATGAAATATCAGTGGGTAAGCTTCGAGTTTGGTGATATTTTTGGTGCCACGAAACTCCGAGATGTTAATTGCTCGACTATTGTATCCAAACTTCATCCCGTCGAAATCAACATATCTACAGTTGAGCTGGTAGACCTTTGTGCCTTTGACCGTCTCCATTTTGGCAGTTTGGAAGGAATATACACGATCCTGGTCATCGGTTTTGTGGTAGATGAGGCACCCTGGCTCGAAGAGGGTCCAGAGTTTTTGGTAACGAGCGACATTGTGACTGATGAGATCATTTCTCTCGCGGAGCACAGGACTTATCTCGGCTTCCAAGGTCGAATGTAATAGTTGGAGGTGGGCAACTCGCTGCGTGCTAAATGGATCGTTGGGTTTTATCTGTGTGGCGATCTCGTCTTCTAGTTGCTCCCATCGATGTACAAAGCATTGGAAGGGGCGTTCAAACTCAAGGCGTTCAAGCTGAGTGGTTATGCCGACATAGTCTTTGAGAATCCGGCCAAGGCTGTTCTTGAGAAGCAAGCTTTGCACCACGATAGAGTGCAGGTCGAGGGTCTTGGTAGGCGATTTGGAGAGCCGATAGCGGGCGACAATGGCATGCTGGGCTGATATCGCGTCTTCAACAGGAGGTTCGGCTTGAATAGGATAGTGTCGGGTCCATATACCCCGAATTTCATTTCTGTAAATAGTGTAGATGGAGGGGAGGGTTCCAGCCGGAGCTATGGGTTGCGCCGGAGTGGCCTCGATGGGCTCGAAAGAGGTGGGTGGCACAGCACTCATGGTATCTACTCAGAACTGGAGTCCACGTTTGGACTTCAGGAACGTCAAACAGATTTTCAAAGAAGACACAGAACAAATATCATGTAGAGGAAATAATACCTCACACAGCCTTCTTTTTGAATACTCAAGTAATAGTCTGAAGAGGATACCAAGGGTTGCCTAGACTAGCAAGGCAGAGCAGTGGGACGCCTAAGTTGCACGTTGTTCATCACAAGGCGGAGCAGTATTAGCATCTGTGCAATTGTGCACTCCAAACAGCCTCTTCAAAGTACATGGATCCGCAAATTTCGAGGTCCTACAATTATTCTGCACATCTTGTTGTATGAGCGAGATGACAATGGATGCAGAGAAAAAGGACGTGACGTGAGATATTGCTGGTCATTGGAACCGTTGACGCGTTACTTAAGCTACCGGTAACTAAGCCTTAAGTTACTGTAAACGAATAGATAGAGAGTGCATCTCAAGCCATGCCTTTTTCCACCTTGAATACCATCGCAGCAAGCTCAGACGGCAAAGTCGATGTGGCGGGGCGGTGGTATTAATTATACAAAATCGCCCAACCTACTATCTATCTACGAAGTATGTATCTTGGCCGGCTGAGCCCCTAAAATATCTAACTAACTTCCACTCAAATACTAGAAACCTTGGCACCAGGACCTTCTCTACCACGCCATAGTCGATTAAACCACTTCGAGAGACCGACCCCACGTGCATGATCAGGTAAGTCTTCTGATCTGAATTCCAAATAAATAGCTTTCAAATCACGATAAGAGTCAATCTAAACCTCATGTTCCTTCCTATCTTAGCAAAACATCCGTGTGAAACGAAAACATGAACAAGATGTCTTGCACATCCTAGTTATCATCCATATCGTTCCCATCCCACCGTCACACAAGATAACGGAAGGAACGTCGTATCGATAGATGCGATAGGTGTTTTTCTGTTATTAACTGGGTAGTTTCACAATCTGTCCTTGCTGCGGAGATTGAGCAAGTGATTTATGTTGACGCTTAAACCATGTACTACTCCGTACTGGTACGGAATACGGTACAGAGAGATCAGATGAGCAGGTTGATATCCCAACTCTCCGGATCCAAGATTTCCGAATTGAACCAATCCAGCGAGGGCTGGCACTGAAAAAGCTGCCACATCATCTCATCATCCCATGGAGCCACCGCATCCGCCCCGGCTATTGCATTCCAAGTCGTATCCATTGTAGTCTCCATCTCTGTAGCGTGCGCTGCTGTAGTCTCCGGCATCTGTGTGTCGAACGTCCTCCGTACAAGTGGTTTGCATAATGCGAGCAGCGTACTGCAAATTCTACACAGCCTCTTTACAGACTGATTATCCATGACGAGCGACGAAACGCTGCCGACGGCACCTTGCAGGATTTGGAAATCGTGGGAATTACCGGTGCCTACTACGTTGCAAAAGAGGACGAAAAACGGGCTTAGTGGGTAAGAAAGAACGGTCCTATGCATAGATCGGTTAGGACCATGCGAAGCTTTTCCTACTCGTACATGGAGATAATGATATCTCACTGACCAAGATAGATAGGGGCTGAACTCATCAATGAAGTGCCCTTGCTGCTTCCCCAAATGCTCAATCTGGCTTATATATCCGATGGCCTTGCGAGCGCATTGGAGACATTCTTCTCTTTCTGAGGGGTTGGAGATGACGGTTGGACTGAGTCGATGAACGGATGTTAAAGTGGAGTAATATTTGAACTCGAGGCTCTGCCAATAGAGAAGGTAGTCTTGATCGGACTCACACAAATCCGCAGGGCGTGCCTTTTACGGTCAGAAACGACATAGAACACACCAGAATTAGCTTGAGCATACCCGTTCTATAATAGCATAAATATTCGCCATCTGACGTCGTAAATGCTCAACCTCATCTTGGATGTTAGCACGCGATGTTGAATTCTTTGGCGAAGTATCTGGCATGGAGAGCTCCAAGATCTTCTCGTATATGGGCACCATCTCGAGCATGACATGTGTGAAGACTGATATGGGGTGTGTCATATCGTGTCTAACTAAAGAGGAGACTGGCACGTCAAATGTAGGCAGCGAAGAAGGTCGAAGCAGTAAAAGACTCATAAGCTTGTCGAAATGATAGCACCATGCGACCGCACAATTTCTTTCTTCTCTTTCATTGATATTCAAGTCTGTGTCGCGGTGAATATGGTACCCGAGCGCAATAAGAGTGCGTGACGCGTGAGCTGTGAGGCTCCAACAGCTTGTCGAATTGCCAGCAACATGCATGATAACAGCCTTGCAAAATGTTAGGAGTCTCCGCATATGAGCCGATTGGATGGTACGTACTCCCGTTAATAACGTCTGTAGTAGCAACAACGATGGGGGAGTCAAGAAACTGACTTTGTCAAGAGCTGTAAGGGCCGCATCGAAATGATGGAGCTGCAAGTGCCTCACATGTACTCGGCTGGGGCTTTTAGGTGTCTGTAGTTGGCTGTTATACAAACCTACTGCAGCTTTGAAGTGCACGACGACTTTGTACATATTCAAGGTAAGCTCATCTGCTTTGCCGTCCAATAGACCTAATGCCATTCTTTCGAGGGCCTGCGGCGGGATATGGTCGCGAATTTGGAGCCTCCACTGTGATGCTTCCGTGCTATTGCGTTGGTCCGCAAGTATGATCTGTATCAGCTCGCCCGGCGAAAGATCCGTCAACACTTTGGTCCAAGTAACATTTTCCGCTGCTAGGGAGGGGGCCTGTGAGAGTTCATCAACAAAAGCAAGCGCTGTCTCAAAAACGGTTCGCTGATGAGCGGCGAGCCTAGCATTGTCGGATAGCTCTTTTTGAATGAAGTCACGACCCTCGTTGGGCGGCTGATGATGGGGAGAGTCTGAATTCGAAGGCAACAACAAGTCATGCATAGATGATGCACCGAGAGTTCGCTTTCGCTTTGGTCGTTTTGGATAGGGAGAATGATCTTGCGAGACACCTGGGAGAGTATTGGTGTCTTCGGCGGGCGCCTGTTGTGCACGCGAAGTAGCGGCACTTACCGCGTTTTCTAGGCTGGAAAGCTTCTCAACGAGCGTTTGAATCCTTTCATGCCTTCGACCAGTCAGTATGGAAAAATAGATAAACGCCATAACTTCTCACGTTCGAATTCTTGAGCGTGGAGCACGTTTCTGCCGAGTCCGAAGGCAGGTGGTTTTTGCATCAATGCAATTGGCGCAAGGATCCTTTCTATCACACTTCACCTGGCGGTATTTTCAGTTCACGTCTAAAGAAGCTCCATGTCACTATTAGAGCGAACCTTTCTGGTGTAGCATAAATCACACTGTGGGTGGGTCAATCAACCAGTGCATGTTTGGAGAGCACAACCTGAGAAGTACATACTGCAGGAGTGCCACCATGTGCCGCCCAACGTTCTTCCGACATGTTGGTTATATTCTACTATTCCAAGACGAGAAAAGGGATGGCTGTTACCTGTAGGATCAAGTGACTTGGAGATGGATGAGCTCGGAGAAACAAGGCCCCCGATCGCCGATTGGCCGAAGGGAGTTTGTCATTAGTAAGCCATTATCCCAGCTGTACACGTGCTGTCAGCTGCTTTCTCTTCCAACATGAGTGTTGGGGACGACGACGATATCACCAGATTGAATAACGAGTAAACAGAAAGAGGTGGTGAGGATTAAGCTCAAGGGAAAACTTTTGTTTTGATTTTAGCTTCTTATCCACAATATCCATCGATTCGACGTGCTCCAAATGGAACGAACCACTGTCGGCAGGCAGAACATTGATGATAGATGCGTACGTAGCATTGGGAATACGCAGGGACAAGTGTTAGAAGGCCTTTCTGGGTAAGTCAATTTTGCAAAACCAAGGCACGAAAGTAAGGGGTAGATAATGTTATCTGGTAGATGCATGTACACTGCTGGATAGCCACGAGTCTGACTATTAACTATTTGTAATTGTGAGAGCTTGTGTTGTCATGATAAACGCTATTTGTACGTGGATTGCGCAATGGGGATTGCACGCTGCATCCGATGAAGTCAATCCAGCTCCTAGAAACTACGTATATTAATGAAAAAGGTTCATTGCCGCCCGTTGTGCCATTGGCGACAAGGGAACAGCATGGTCAAGGGGGCCACAATAATTGGATACTCATGAAGCACCCTTTAATCAATCAATATGGGGCCATACATAGCACACACACAATCACACACACACACACACACACGGTCGATTATCAGCGTGCCGTAGATAGTCAAGATAAGGAGCTGCAAACAACATCAATTGTACAGCCGCAGAGCTGCCAGGTCCCGCAGGTCTGGAACAGCAGCCTTTCCCGGCCATGATGGACATTTGGACATGCAAAGGTGTAGTTGAGGTATTATGTAGTTATGGTAACAATCCAAAAATCAAAAATCCCACGCCGTCGCCCGCAGCCCCCTTCTTATCGCACTTGTTGGCCCGTCCGCTCCCTCCCACCCCTTCACCACCGCCCTTGGAACAGGCTGCGATTACTACATGTTATGTATATGTAGGAGCAGGGCTGGTGCTGGCGTCTCCGACCCACCCAGAGCGGATGCGCCAGGATTCCAGCGTTGCTAAAAACTGCTCCAGTCCGTTCTGCGCCCCGTCCACCACAACTCTCTCTCTCTTCCAGTGTCAGTGTGTGTCGGTGTGTGCCAGTGTCTTGTCCTCCTCAGAGTGAACAACCACCCGCCCATATCCGCGCCGCCCACAGCTACACTCGATCCACGCTCCTTTTGCCTGTGCCACCAAGCCGACGTCTCAGGTGAGCGGCTGCTGAAAATCCGCGCTCTTCTCTTATCTTGTGCGCCAGCCTTCATCCGCCCTGGCTGTCTTCGTTGTGCCCATATAGACATTCGTATCCTCGTTGCCCACATCCACATCCACATCCACATCCGCCCGTCGACTCTCTCTCTCTCTCTCTCTCTCTCTCTCTCTCTCGTCTCGCCCTTGTCTTGTTTGCCCATCCGCTCTTTCCATGAGCCGCCCCTTCGACACAGAGGAACCACACCACGACCACCCTACGAGGTCGTCCTCCGATGTTCCATAGTACCATTCAAAGCCTCGTCCACCTCCCTGGGAAGCCCGCGCCGAACAACGATGCACAGCTCCCGCGGGGGGAATGCAGCTTTATACTGCCAGTCTCTGAGCCGGCCGGCAGTCGTCAGCGGTGTTCGTGTCGCACCTTCTACCCGGACCCGGTTCTGCGCTCCAGATGTGGATGCGGTCACCAGGCATGGCACCATGAGGCACAGGCGCTCTCTACTGTGTCGGCGGAGGAGTATATCCAGGCCGTAGACGAGGTGAAGCGGCTGAAGCAGGAGGTCAAGCGCTACGAGAACCTCGAGCAGGCAATGAAGCAGGAGCTGTTCAAGGAAAGGGTGGCCAGAGAAGAGCACTTTCGTATCTACAAGGCTATAGAGGCACGCATGTACGAGAACATGCAACATATGAAGGTGCAAATGGACGACAAGGTCGAGGCTGTAGTCGACAAGACGCAAGAGTTCAACGATCAAATCATGACCATGCGTGAACGTTTGATCTTGGTCGACGAGGTCACCATGGAGTTGGAGAATCGTATCGACCGAGTCGAGACGGAGGCTGGGGTTTCGCGAGAGCCAACACCAGGCACATCCACGACACCGAAGCCCCTCCTATCCACGACTCCCAAACCCCTCCTATCTGTGACACCCAAACCGGCAGTTGCACAATTACCGCTTCTCATGCAACCACAGCATATGCTAGCCCAGCTGCCCATCCGCACCGACAAGAAGTATCCGCTCTCCTGGAACGTGCGTGTCATCTTTGTACTACGCAGGTCTCAAAAGTACGCCTACGATCCCGACAGCAATGGCTACCGACGATGTGCGACCCGCAAGCTGCAGCAGAACCTCGAGTTCCCAAGCCAAGACAGCTCATGCTTCGCGAACCGTGTCGAGAATGCCTACAAGGGCATACTGCGTGGTCGGTCGTGGATGCCCATGAGCGCTCATCGTCCTGCTGACGAACCCTTTGGACGCATGGCATTGACCTTGCTTCCGCAGGACCTTGTCCATCGCGACGTGTGGGACTACCCTTTTCTCGAGGACCACTGCATTGCCCACGACAAGATGCAGGGGGATGTACTCTACGTCACGCTGCAATTTGAAGACGTGACGTGGAACGAGGTCCGGTTCCTACCAGCGGTGCTAGGTGCCGATGAAGCGTGTTGGAGACACGACGAAGAGCTGGACGGCCATGCTAAATACAAGAGCCTGGACTCTGAGATCATGTACGACTTTCAGGACCCTCCACCTACCTATTCATCTCGAACTCACTCCATGGCGGACAGGACGCCCTCGAAACTGGACGTTCTTGCCGATTCCGCTGCTATGCTGAGCCCGATCCAACGCGTGCAGACACAGTCCAGTCGCTTCTCGTCTGAACGCAGCAGCCTCCGCAGCTTTGAGAGCCAGACAGAAGAAACCGACGACGAACATCGCGATAAGAAGCCCAAGCTGAGAGCCAAGCAGTCGATGCCCATCGTCACTAGTGCAGGCCACGTACAGGCGCCCATCTACGTCTCCGGACGCTCGAAACGCAAGATGCCCGTCCGCGAAAAGGGACCCAAGGAGCCTCTTCACTTCAGCGTATCCAACGTGGCGAAGTGGCGGCCGGCACTCCTCCACCCACACTCGTCCAAGGGCAAAGAGCCTGTACAGGATCCCCATTGATTCTCAAATGATCCCCATGGCTATCATCATGCTACTCGCGGCTCTCTTTTCTTCTGGTCTGCTTTTTTTTGGTTGCAAATTATCTAGAGGCGTTAGAGCGAAAAGCCTCGGAGGGAATACCCAACGGCGTTACTGTATGAACGGCATCTTGGTTGTTACCGTTTTCTCTTCCTTGAATCGCATCTTGTTGTGATTTTCGGACCTTTTATTATTACCGTTCTACGTCCGCTTGCTGTCTTACCACAGTCGTATCGCTCTTGCCCGCGGAAGTAGGTTTTCTTGTTTTTAAGTGATAGATTTGGAAAGAATTTGCGCTTCCACAAGCTCTCGGTAGCACATTTGTGCGACACGTGTACGATTATTAGCTACATCAGTATCAATATTTGGCGACTTGAGCCCCACATTCATACCCTGGCATTTCCATCTACTATGTACATATCGTATTAGTCTACGGAGTACACAAGCCACATTTACCGTTGCGGTAGATATCAACGATAGTGTCTAGTGTAATAGTAGCGTGGAGGACCTGTATGTATCTTTCTCCTCGAACGAAACATGTCGAAAGCTACTCCGTAAGCAGTGATACTTTATAACTTGTACCCTGGTGATGGGCTGTTGACACCAATCCATGGATAGGGTGTGTAGAATGGTGATATAAATCGGACCGAGCCGATAAAGAAGAATTACAATACAATACATAATTACTCCGTACACAGTAGATAAACATGGACGCGATGGAATGTGTTTGAAAGAGCAGCGAAAGAGTAAAAGCCATAGGGCATCCAAGACAAATAAGCAGGTGGTGTTGCATTCGATAACAGCATCTACGCCTCGATGCGACGACAGTACATGTGTAGGGGGAGTGTAAGCCGTCTATTGCTCGTCCTTGAATTGCTTACGCCATAGCTGTGCCTATAGCGGCTTTCCGGATTCTGGGATTGCCTGATGTAGATGCTGGGATGCGACACTGCGAGGGTTGAGTATTATATGTATTATGGAGTGGATACGAGGTCGACCTGGGGGATAAGGGGTGGCTAGCGGGTGGCCTTTTGCGCGATAAGGTTTATTAGCAAGACCAGGTATGCGGACTACCTCGTACAGGGAAGCAATCCATACAATATGGATAGGACTATGGTGTCTTGGGTGTATAATACATACGGAGTACTACTAATAGATGAGTATGTATAAAAGACTGCGGGGGGGTTTGTTGGTGTTCGCGGGGAAGTTCATCCATTCAGGAAGGAGTGAACAAGTCAGCAGGTCTCCGCCGTCTCATCTCATCAACAATTCCAGCCACCACAAAGCCAATGTGCCAATACGGAATACACGCGAGGCATCAAACACGCCCGGAACACGCCCGTGAACAGTCGGGGAGGAGAGGTAGCATTCCAAGATGCCCTCGGCCTACCTATCTTAGCTATCCGAGTTATGTTTCGAGTATTATCCTGCTTGCTGATAAGCTTGTTGGACGACCAGCCCGCCGTGCCCGCCCCCTCCCTCGACCAGCTGTCGATCCGTCATCTTTACTTCGTACATACATGCGGCGCCGGACCATTCACAGACACAGGCGCGCCCGTTACCCGGTCGTGAACAGTCACGCGGATTGGATGAAGCGCCTATCAATGCAGCCCTTTGCGCCGACCACCAGGCCAATGTGCCTATCTACACCGCGTCGCTGAGAAGAGACGGCATGAAAACTCCTGTCTGGCCGCACCGTTGGATAGATAGGCCTAGCGGGTGGTACGCGAAAGCCGCGCCACTGCAACCCGATATTCTTTGTGCCTTGCTCATTCGTGCTGCACCCCGGATGGCTAAGATGTTTGGTTGGAAGCTTGGGGTGTAACGTTGATCAGTGAGCTGGAGAAGCGTGCACATACATAATGGAATGGCCAGACTTTCTGAACCCTTCTGTTCTCTTTCTCTGCACCTCGTGCTTCCTCTGCGACAACTTCTCCCGTCTTGTCTGCGACGCTTTCTATAGCGCACGAAGTCGCGTCTTCCTCCCATCGCCCAACGGTTCTTGTTGTCGACATGGCATCTTCCAAGGGAATCGATCCCGAGCTCACCAAGGACGGCCTCGAGGTGACCAGCTCTCACTCGTCTTCGAAGGAACATGGCCCGCACGACCCCGTCGTCCGTGAGGGCGAAACACACCACCTGCCCTCCTTTGAGCATGAGAAGAAGCTCGCGCTCAAGTTGGACTTGTACGTCCTCCCTGTCCTCGCCGTCATGTACCTCTTCAACGCGCTCGACAAGGGCAATCTTGGAAACGCAAAAACGGATGGTCTCGATGTGGACTTGAATTTCAAGCCTGGGCAGTACAACGCCATGTTGAGCATCTTCTATGTGCCCTACGTGCTGTTCTCGCCGCCATTCGCCATGCTGGGAAAGAAATACGGCCCTAACCGAGTGCTGCCGCTCATGATGTTCGCTTTTGGTTCCATGACGCTCCTCAGTGCCAGCGTAACCAACTGGGGGGGCCTGATGGCTCTGAGATGGTTTTTGGGTAAGTCATCCTCATCTTGTCCAATGATGCCGCCCACAATCGTGGACTGACTCGGCATAGGAATGGCTGAAGCTGCCTTCTTCCCTCTCGTCATCTACTACCTAACCACCTTTTACCGCCGTGGAGAGCTCGCCCGTCGTCTGGCCTTGTTCTATGCTGCTTCCAACATTGCCAACGCCTTCTCAGGTCTCCTCGCATTCGGTGTCTTCCAGATTAAATCGAGCCTGAAAGGTTGGCGATACCTTTTCCTCATTGAGGGTGCCTGCACTGTACTGTTTTCTTTCTTCACCTACTGGTATCTTCCCAAGTCTGCCTACGAAGCCTGGTTCCTCAACGAGGAGGAGAAGCGGCTTGCCTACACCCGTATTCAAATCGACTCTTCCTCCGTCGTAGGAGAGAAGTTCAATTTAAAGGACGCTCTCAAGATCTTCAAAATGCCCGCGGCTTACGGCTTTCTGGCTATTGAAATCTGCTTGGGTGTACCGCTTCAATCTGTCTCTCTCTTTATGCCGCAGATTGTTGGCGCGCTAGGCTACGGAAAGATCAAAACCAACTTGTACACTGTTGCTCCCAACATTGTCGGCGCAGTCGTTTTGCTCATCCTCGCTTTCGCTTCCGATTTTGCGCGTATCCGGTTCCCGTTCATTGCGCTTGGTTTCGCTCTCACATTCATCGGCTTCCTCATCTTCGCAACCCAGGATGTGTACAACAACCACGCCGTAGGCTACTTTGCTTGCTTCATGATGACATGGGGAACCTCTGCACCGTCCGTGCTCCTTTCCACTTGGTACAACAATAACATCGCACATGAGGGTCGGCGTGTCACGCTAACCTCTATTGGTGTACCGCTCGCCAATCTGATGGGTGTGGTTAGTTCTAACATTTTCTTGGACAAGGACAAACCCAAATACACTCCAGCATTGGCGACCACAGCGGCTTTTGGCGCTACAGGTTGTTTGGTTGTGTTGTTGCTGGGCTCGTATATGGTGGTCGATAATGCGCGGAGGAACAAGAAACAGGGAGTCAATCTGACTGCGAGGGACGTTAGTACGGAGAAGTTGAGGGATGGACCGAATAGTCCGGACTTCAGGTGGTTCCTGTGAGGGGGATAAGTTGCAAGTATTGCGGATCCATGGCGCAAAAGAAGGTATTAGGCCTTACATTCTATACTATACCCAAATGAGTAATGACGCTCATTTAAAGGTGCTTTCGCTTCCGTTGATGGAAGCTTATATTCCAAGTTCTGATATTGATATGGACTTGCACCTCGTGAGCTTGTGCAGCAGTGACCTGGACGCGTGACCTAGATTTAGACGCCGGCTGGAGGCCGAAGCAGACCTGAAAAGTACATGGATGTTATATTTTCAATTCTTCAAACCGCGAAATGTCATTAAATCGTCAATGATCCGTACGGCACGATAAGAGGGCATTTCGCGATACCCACAATGGTGTGTGGCGCATCCGCATCTGTAAAAAAAAAATGGTGGCTACCTCGGCCTATTTCACTAGCGCGATCCGGGATCTGGGGCCGTATCGCCACGTGACGTTATCCGCGCTACCTCCGTCACAGTCACCTAGCCACGCGACCTCTACTCGAGTCAACGATTTACGCAGCAGCAATAGCTGCCTTGCTCCCTCTTCATCACACTCCGCCTCAGCTTCATTCATCACGCCTCACTGCGCTCTACATTGTCTTTCTTTGTTTCTTCCTCTGCACCTCCGACTGCACTCGCGATAAGCTTAGAAGTGCCCTACACATAGAGCTGGAAGAGAAGCCGAGTTGCAATCATGGCGGTCAAAGCTGTTGTCCCGTTTCTAGTGGCCATGATGCTGTTAACAGGAGTGTGTAATACACTCCTGACCAAGTATCAGGTACTCTACTCTCAGCTCTCATCGCGTCTACTAGCTGACTATAGCTCCCCAGGACATGCAATGCGTGTACAACTGCTCGAGCCCCAACAAGAAAGATCGACAACACTTTGAACAACCTGTCCTTCAAACACTACAGATGTTCATCGGTGAAATGGGTTGCTGGCTCGTCATCGGCACCTTCTCCGCCTACCAACGCTACGCTTCGCGCCGTGCTGGCTACGAAGCCGTCCCGGACTCGAACGGGAATGATGAAGGAACACTCACCCCTGCGTTATCAGATGATAGCGAGACTCCGCCTGTGGCAAACCCGCTGAAGTCTGCGCATGCCCCAGATGAAGAGGGCAGAGTCCCACTCCAGGGCTGGAATGTACTGTTGCTTGCATTGCCGGCGTGCTGTGACATTGCGGGGACAACGCTGATGAATGTTGGACTGCTTTTCGTGGCGGCCAGTATATATCAGATGACGAGAGGCGCCTTGGTTTTATTTGTGGGACTGTTCAGTGTGTGGTTCTTGAAGAGGCACCTGGGCTTGTACAAATGGTTCTCACTCTTTGTCGTCGTGTTCGGCGTCGCGGTTGTTGGACTTGCGGGAGCAATAACAAAGGATGACAAGGCGACGCCTAGCAGCTTTCACGTCACCGATGGAGACGAGATCACAGGGCCGTCCCAAGCTGTCAGGACTATCATCGGTGTGCTGCTTATTGCGGGTGCGCAAATCTTCACAGCAACACAGTTTGTCGTTGAAGAGAGAATCATGGAGAAGTACTCTATGCAACCTATCCGCGTCGTAGGGTGGGAAGGAATATTCGGGTTCTTGGTCACGCTCATCGTCATGATAGTTTTGCACTTCGCGATTGGGACTGGGTACTTCAACGCAAGGGATGGGCTGTATCAGATGACACATTTCCCAGCTATTGCGATCAGCTCTATTCTGATTATGATCTCTATTGGGTATGTGTGCTCTTCTCACTATCTTCTGCAACGACAGACTAACATCGATGTAGCGGCTTCAACTTTTTCGGTCTCAGCGTTACGCGTACTGTTTCAGCAACATCGCGGTCTACGATCGACACTTGCCGTACATTGTTCATCTGGGTAGTCTCTTTGGGGTTGGGCTGGGAGACATTCAAGTGGCTGCAGGTGCTAGGTTTTGCGCTGTTGGTGTACGGAACATTCTTGTTTAATGATTTGATTAGGCCGCCGATGAAGGCGTGCGTGGCCGGTCAGAGGGAGGCGGAGAGAGAGCCTTTGCTTCCGGAGGATCCTATTGAGCATATTTAGACCGATGTGGATCTGGGGAAGAGGAAGCGAGGATTTGGATGTAGTTGGGGCATGTATCACATTTACGCAGAGGGTTTTAATTAGAGGGCAGTGTTCAATTAGGAAATATTCAATTGCACGGTTGCTGGGCATAAACTAGGTGCCTCTCATATTGTTGAATAATCACAGCATAGCAAGCAAAATGCACGGTATTTGACCTCATCAACAGTCACGAAGTATAGAGGTGAAAACGCAACTGTTATCGATAATGGCGATCGATTGCACGGCCACACCCTAGCCACAGCTTGGCACCCACTTCGCTTAGGACTTCAATTTGACCTCCCCGCCTATCTTTTGACCACAACCATCACGACCAGCGACAACATCGGGTTCACGTATCCTGAGCACCAGCCCTCGGAGTTCAGAACTACATAATTGCCATTCGACATCATGGCCACCGCACAGGGAGCTATGTAAGTGAAATCCGCGACGCCGGCCTGAGAAGGCAAGACTGACAATCACCACAGTTCCAAGCGCAGGAAGTTCGTTGCTGGTACGATATACCCCCTCACCCTTGTCGAGGAGAAGGAAACAATACGAGAGCACTGTAGCGTCGCGGCTGTTTTGATGGGACATTTGGGGTGCAGGCTCTGGGAATTGAGCGCGCGGGAGGCGGAATTGAGGAATTTTGCATAGAGCAATGGCTAACGATACTTCGCGCAGACGGTGTCTTCTACGCCGAGCTCAACGAGTTCTTCCAGCGCGAGCTTGCCGAGGAGGGTTACTCTGGTGTCGAGGTCCGCGTCACGCCCACCGTCACCGACATTATCATCCGCGCAACGCACACACAAGAGGTTCTTGGCGAGCAGGGCCGCCGTATCCGTGAGCTCACCTCGCTCATCCAGAAGCGCTTCAAGTTCCCCGAAAACTCCGTCTCCCTGTACGCCGCCAAGGTACAGAACCGTGGTCTCTCCGCCGTCGCCCAGTGCGAGTCTCTCCGCTACAAGCTCCTTAACGGTTTGGCTGTCCGACGAGCATGCTACGGTGTGTTGAGGTTCATCATGGAGAGCGGTGCCAAGGGTTGCGAGGTCGTTGTTTCGGGCAAGTTGAGGGCTGCCCGTGCCAAGTCCATGAAGTTCACCGTACGTCTACAACTGCTGGGGGATATGTCGACGGCAAGCTAATGAGAGACAGGACGGTTTCATGATCCACTCCGGTCAGCCTGCTAAGGACTTTATCGACGAGGCCACCCGCCACGTTCTCCTCCGCCAGGGTGTCTTGGGTATCAAGGTCAAGATCATGCGTGGCGCAGACCCGGAGGGCAAGGCCGGCCCCGCCAAGTCCCTGCCCGACTCCGTCACCATCATCGAACCCAAGGAGGAGCAGCCCGTTGTGCAGCCAATGTCCCAAGATTACGGTGCAAAGGCGCTCGCAGCCCAGCAGGCGGCAGAGCAGCAGAGGCTATCAGAACAGCAGGAGGGCGAGGCTGCACCGGCGGAGGGCTACACTGAGGAGTAAAGCAAAGTGTGTGGGTTTTCTAGCGGCGACAAGGCTTTCATGTTAGGGCTACGGTTCGACGACAAAGCCGATGAAGGTTATGGTATCATGAGATGAGGACCGTGCTTACATAAATTCCTTTGCATTCGGATGGGCAATCTTTGATTGATTGACACATGGAGGTTAAGGAGTCTAACGTGCTGTGTACTCTTTCGGGAAATCAATGCAAAATCCGGCTTGACCGTCGAATCAACATTTCAAGAGTCATCTCCCTCTTCTTGTCCCTTTCTACTCTTCATTTAGAATGAGTGCTATTTTATTTCATTGATTTGTATCTTTCTTCGCCCATGATTACGCAATGTCACGTTGGCTATGTCGTGTTAATGACTGTGTTACAGAACAATCACAATTACCCGAACACCAACCAATATCTTACAAATATTAAACCGAAACAAAATATCCTAAGTAACATCAATGCTTGTATTCTGTGATAAGGTGAGCAATGTATCTGGTACAGGTGAGGGCGTGCCGACGATGCGCGCATCCAACCGCTCAAGCATGCACTACGTACTTGGGCAACCATGGAAATTGGTAAATATCTCACGACAAACGTCCCAATCATTTCAACCCGCAACATAATGCCATTCAGCTTCGGCTCCACAGACTTCGCTCTCAATGCGACAGAATTTGGGTCTCAACCCAATCAAGGGTCAACTCACCGCACACGAATACTACAGTGCACAGTAGCACCCGTCAGTTTGCGTATCCGAGTATGATTAATATAGGATGAGCGATAGTATAGCTGACGATAAGTACAACCAAACAGTTGGTTGGGTACGACACGGTGGCGTGGTTCAAGTTGATGGCAGCTGTCAACATGCAATGGCGCTTCCACAACATGAACATGGCGGAGTGGGGAATGGGGAATGGGGATAAGAAGATTGATAAGGGGTGTAGACCTGTACACGGAGATATGATCGAGGTTAAGATTGAAAAGGGGCTCGAGTTGCCTGCGCCGTTGGTTGAGGTTGGCGACGATGAAGACGATCCAGGGGGAGCACGAAAGGACGAGAAGGTTCAGGAGGGGGAGTCGGAAAGGCAGCAGATACCTACAAGGATACAGGATGCGAACGACCGAGAAGAGCATGTGGATAGATATCTCTGTCAAGAGTCTCGGGGGAATGCGCGACATGATTCTTGTGATCTCGAAGACTCTTCTATTCCTGCCCCTGTTACGCCTTATCCCCCTTTCCGACCAAGATGGCCGCCACAGCCGACTTGCGAAGATGCGCCTATGTTGATGTCTCTTGAACCTGATGCAAGATATCCACTGGAGGATATCGATCACCAAGTACCCTCCAAGTGTCAACAGATTGTGCACCATCAAGGATCCAGCGACAAAGACCAGTCTAGCTTTACCCAACAACATGACGACACTCCTTCGCCAGTTTGCCCTCGCCATTCAACTAGCACCTATCACTCCAGCAACCGCAATCCAACAAGACCATCCCGCAATACCCTCGAGGATCACGAAAACCTTTCGCAAGCGACCAAACCCATCGCATCACAATCAATCTACAAAGAAAATCCACAAAGCAAACCAAAGCCCCATTCAACATCCAGACGTGTGAGGTTCGCTCCACCAGACACGCATCCTCTCCCCCCAACCCCGATCCAAACTCTATTCGAGAACCCACCGCTAGACTCGAATGACCCATCGCAAACACCAACACCAACATCTGCCACAGCACTACCACTAAACTCACATCCCCTACCCCCCCTCCCACCAGACCCACATCCCCCTATATATCCTCCAAGCTCAACCCCACTCATCAACCCCCTTCCATCCCACTCCGACCCCATCGCCCTCACTTCGAACCGCAACCCCCCATGGTGCTCTTACTCCGTCCTCCAGCGCAAACGCGAGGAGCGCAGGAGGCTGCGCGAACGCGACACGGCGTTGTCGAGGAGGCTCGAGGCGAAGGCCCGGAGACTGGAGAGGGAACGGATGAGCTTGTCGCGACGGTCGAGGGAGGGGGGAATCGTTACCGAGGCGCAGGAACTGAGGGAGTTGACGAGGAGGGTTTATCCGGAGATGGAATTTGAGAGGGTATCGGGGGGGAGTTGTTTTTGTTTTTGTTGTGTTATGTGAGTGGTGGGTGGGTGGGTGGATGGGGGGATGGGGCAGGGGAGGCGGAGGGGAAGGGGGTGATTTCGGCATTGGATCAGCTGCTCGAGCAATGTAGAGTCATCAATCAAAGGAGAAACAGTCATGAAGAATGACTGGAATATAAGTATCAAGTACAAGTACACCCACCTAACCTAACCTAACCTAACCTCCTACGCCTAGTCTAACATATATATATATATATACATAAGACCCCCCGTTACAAATCGATTATTTCTTTCTCTACATCTCCCTCCCACCCACGATTTTTCAATATATCAAACGCCCCCAAACTCCGTTCCTAGCCGCGATCCCAACCAACATCTTTCAGACATCATCCATCCCATCAACAAGAACAGCAACGACAACGACAAAGACAAAGACGGCAATAACAATAACCCCACCATGACTCCCAGACCCCCACTGAAGCCAAAACCAAAACCCCAGCCTCAACCTCAGCCCCGTCCGTCCCCACGACCCCAACCGAAACCGCGTCCGCGACCTGAGCCGAAACCTCAACCACGACCGCGCCCTCGAGTACAGGGACAGGAACAGGGATAGGAACAGGAGCGGGAACAAGCACAACAAACCCACAAAACCCCAGCTTCGAAACTCACCAGTCGCTAAACTTATCATGACCAAGTCTAGCCAATTGCCATACAGGGGAATCTACCTCTCGGGAAGGATGCGATGGGTCGCCCTCACGCTAGAGTGGTGTTGTTGATTTCTTTTCTCACTTGGATGGGTTATGAGGGGTTATGAATGTGATGGATTTCAATATAGTATTTGTAGCTATTTCATTAGCTTGTATGTGTTGATTCCATTCCTACAATGAATCAGCAAGGAATTATAGTTTTCTTCTTGGATAGTTATAATTTATGTGATGATTTTTCGATTGGTGTTTTTGGTCTTTGGGGGGGGATTACGAATTCCATCCAGGGTAGGCTTTTCGTGGTAGGGAGTTTAGTCAATGGTACGTGTGGTTTAGGTGTCGAGATACGGACTTCTTTTTTTTTTTTTGAATTGGAATCATGTGGTATTGATATCGCGATTAATGGTAGAAATGGGTTCAAAAGCGTATGCGTATATCAACGTCAATCGATCCAAAGTGATGATCAAATCGCCAACTGTGAATAATATAAGAAACGATACGGGAGGACTCAACACATGTCCGCTCTTTGCAGCAAAACTCCCCTCATCCAAACATGAGAAAAGAAGGCTATCGTAATAACGTCTCCTGCTCTTCCTGACTAATTCCAAACAAATACAGAACATCCAACATGCTCTCCGAATTCAGCCGCGCGGGCGCTCGCATCTGCACCGTTGGTTTCGCATGGAAAGCGACGCCCAAGCCTGCAACGCCCATCATGGGTAAGTCATTCGCGCCATCACCTATGCAAACGACTTGGTCTAAAAGTATACTTTCTTTTTCCGCGATTTCCAAAACGTGTTGACGTTTCCTTTCCGCATGCACGATTTCGCCTGTCAACTCGCCGGTGAGCTGGGAGCCGTCTTCGGAGACGACGAGGTGGTTTGCAAACGCATAGTCCAGTCCGAGCTGGCCGGCTATGTGCTGGGCTAGGGGGGTGAAGCCGCCGCTCAAAACTGCGGTTTTGCAGCCCAGTCTTTTGAGGGCGCGTAGTAATTCCGGTACTCCTTTATTGAAGGTTAACCGCCCCTTTAATGTCTCCCAAACACTACTCGGCACGCCCTTCAAAAGCTTGCACCGCGCTCGCAAGCTTTGCTCAAAGTCCAACTCGCCGTTCATGGCGGCTGCGGTGATGGCGGAAACCTGGTCTTGAACGCCGATTAGGGCGGCGATTTCGTCGATGACTTCTTGCTGGATGAGCGTCGAGTCCATGTCGAAAACGACCAGACGTTTGTAGCGCCGATGGACGGTGGATGACTGAATTACAGCTTCGGTGTTCCACTCTCGCTCGAAACGGGAGATCTTTTCGTGTCTTCTTAATATCTCGAGCGTGATGGCCGAGTTGCTGGGGAGGGGGAACTCGATTTCTACAACTCTACAGAACTTTTCATTTTGCAGCCACTTGCTCACGATTGAATGTTCTTGTAATCCGGGTATTATAGAGGCCAAGGTAGCAAGGAAATCAGTCAAGCAGCTCTGACTTATATAGCTACCGTATAGATGATCGAGTGGATTCGGGCCTGGAGTTGGTGGTTCGAGAGGGTAGTCGGCCATCTTGTTGGTTGGTGCAGCACCATCTTTCAACGAGTCAAGGGAGACGGAGGGAAGACGGTCTTTGGGCAAGCGTGGCGAGGAATCGGGGTGTGGGAAGTAGTGTTGAGTATTTGATTTGTAGAATAGGGTTGCGACGAGGGATTCCGAGGGCTTCGGCGACGGGAAATAATCAATGGCAGTCGACATGGTAGAAATACATGGAAATAACAATAGCGGTGTCTATGAACAAGGGAATGTGGGATAGAGGAATGGGAGAGTATGTGGGAGGTTTGGATCCAAGGGGTCGAAGTGGGGTCGCGGGGTCAGGAGGGAGGAACAGAAAATGTTGCAGGGATGGTGAGTAGACACGACACTAAGCCCTATCACCGACGTGGGTACGTATTAGTTATGTAGATAGATACGGAGTATTAGCATCTAAGGGGTAGATCTATATGGATATTATATTGTACAATAAATGTGCAAAGTATCGAGGCTGTAGCTCGGCCCACCAAGGGAAGGATTCCCACATAAATCCTGTATCTTGACCATTGCAAAGGCCCGGTCCGTAGATATAGCTGTATGTATTGTAGTTAGCCTGAACTATAAGCACTCGCCATCATTGTTCTTCATTGGCCTCTACTTGCATGGAAGGTAAAATACTACCGGTATAGGTAGTTAGCTAACGCCTATGTAGGTACAGGTACATATGTACATGGATGGCACGATGGTAGGATACACAAGGTGACAAGTAATTAACCAGCTAGGTTCGGCCGAATATCATACATAGACTTACTGTATACGCAGTGTAGCAGTACAAGGTGGTTAGTATTACATATTAGCCCCTCTCTCCCAGCCGGTGTACTGCCGTGCTTCCAACACCTCATCCTCTGCAACTGGATATAGATAGAGACGATGGCCTCTTGTGATCCCAGCAGCCTCTCCGCCACAATCCGCCAATCGCCACCGATCGACCTCTCCATCCCCTACGATGCCAGCTGGGTGGCTAACAAGACAATTCTCATCACGGGGGGAGCGTCAGGCCTTGGAGCTGGGTTCGTCCGACACTGGGCCAAGCATGGCGCTTTTGTGATCCTCGGGGACATCAACACCGCAAAGGGCGACGCATTTGCACGCGAAGTGCGCAAAGAGACGGGCAAGGAAAACGTCCATTTCGTGCACTGCGACGTGACCGACTGGCCGTCACAGGTCAACTTCTTCAAAGCAGCCGTCGAATTGAGTCCGCACGGAGGCATCGATGTGGTAGTGGCAAACGCGGGGATTGCCACCCTCGACCATATCCTACAGCCACGTGACCTGAGCGCTGCTGAGCCGAGAGCGCCATCGCTGAAGACAATGGATGTCAACTGCACAGGCGTCATCTACACTGTGCACCTTGGCTACTACTGGCTACCACGCAACCCAGGCTCGCAAGCTTGCAGTCTCGACAGCGATCCCACGACGCAGACAAGAGACAGACACATTCTGCTGATGGGGAGCATGGCATCCCTGGCTCCCGCTGCCTTTCTACCCCAGTACGGAGCTTCAAAGCACGCAGTCCTCGGCCTCTTCCGCTCCCTGCGTCCATGTAGCCACATTCACGGCGTGCGCATCAACCTCCTCTGTCCCTACTTTACCGATACATCCCTCGTCGACGCAGTGACGCGTTCTCTTCTAGCAGGCGGAAAGCTCGGCCGGGTTGAAGACGTCGTCGATGCTGGGACACGGTTAGTAGCCGACTCCAGCATTCTGGGGAGAGCGCTGGTGGTCGGGCCTAGAGTGTCGCTCCAACAGGATGAGGATGGGGAGTGGGTGGCTGTCAACAGGGCGACCGAGGGGGCCAGCGAGACGGCGATTTGGGAACCCTGCGCAGATGACTGGGCAGAACAAGAAGCATTCAACCGCTCCATGGTCAAGATGTTGAATGCAGTGGAAACTGCCAGGGGATGGAGCGGTTGGGTTTATGACATGGCCAAGGCTGTGAAGTATGCGCTGGGGTGGAGGTGAAGAGCCTGTATCCTTCTCCTCCTTGTCCTCTTCCTCGTGATTTATTTCTCATCTGGGGCTGCCACTCAGTCTGGCTTCCCGGGCTTTCTCTTTTTACTAATGGACAATAATGCCTTGACGAAGTTCAGTGCCTTTTTGCTTGTTTTATATCTTTTTTGACTATGACGTCGACATTTCTGTAGTAGATGGATAAGCCAAAATGTACTTCGTATTATCCACACTACAACACAATCCATGAATTAATTAATTAATGGCATGGGTCTTCACGCGTTCGTCATCTCCTACCATTCACTCTCTCCATGGTCACCGGCATTAAATTACGTGTCTCTCGTCTACTAGCACTCGCTCTTCACCCTCTCACACTTGCACATGCACCGCCGGCAGCTAGATGCATCCTTAGCACGGTACAACCCAGCGTGACGCTCCGTTTCACGCCAGGTCATGGCTGACGACTGCCATGGACAACATTCGCCGCCCGTCCAAGTCTCGACCGCAATTGACCTCCACGAGCCCCATTTCCCGCCATCCGCCGCAGATGACGCGCCCGCTGGTCATGGCGACTATGCATCATCCCCAGCACTCCACAACCACTCCCCACTCCCCGGGGCTTCTCTGTCCGTCAATCCCGCGAGTATGACTCGGCATACCATGGGGCCAACGCCTACGCGGCCCTCGATTCAACAGAAATTCGCGACCGAGCGCCCACATCCAAAGGCGAAGGAGGAGCGCAATGGACAAGTACAACGGGCGGGTTCGGTGGGAGAGAAGCTGCCGCAACTGCATCAAGGAACATTTACCTTTGGACCTTATGCGTCTGATTCCGACTCCTCGTCCGACTCCTCGTCCTCTGAAGACGAGGACGACCCCGCTCGTGCAGACGTTACGAACCACAAAGGCGCTCCACTCTGGAAGACCAACCCAAAACCATTCTCGCGCCTGAAGATCAACAATGAGTACTTCACCACAAAAGGCCGCGTCTCGAAGAAAGATGGCCGCTTACGGCTTTCCGTCAACGAGACTGTGAACAGCGGGTACTTTGCAAAGACACTAGGTGCTGGCATACGCAAGACGTTCAAGGGCGTCGACTCCGACTCCGATTCCACTTCGTCGTCGAGGCAGAGGGAGAAAGATGCCAGGATCGAAAAGATAGACGGATTGATGGAGGACCCGAAGCGACGCGTCCGCTTAAATATCGTGGTCATCGTCATCGGTTCTCGTGGCGACATCCAACCCTTCCTCCGCATTGGCAAGATCCTCAAAGAGACATACAACCACCGCGTTCGCATTGCCACACACCCCGCCTTCCGATCCTTTGTGGAAAACGACAGCGGCCTCGAATTTTTCAGCATCGGCGGCGATCCGTCCGAGCTCATGGCGTTCATGGTCAAAAACCCCGGCTTGATACCCAACCTCGACACCGTACGGGAAGGAGAAATCGGGAAGAGACGAGCTGCCATGGGAGACATGTTCGAAGGCATGTGGCGGGCTTGTGTAAATAGTGCAGGGGAAGAGAACAACAAGGCGAATTTGAAAATGATGGGGGAGAGAGTCCCGTTCATCGCGGATGCAATCATTGCCAACCCACCGAGTTTCGCACCACCGCACATCGCCGAACGTTTGGGTGTGCCGCTGCACATGATGTTCACGTATGTTTCCCAAACGCCATCTGCCGCGTCCAACGCTGACCCAAAATGTCTAGCTTCCCCTACTCTCCAACCACGCAGTTCCCGCATCCCCTCGCCAACATCAAAACAAGCAACGTCGAAATGCCCTATACAAACTTCATGTCTTACCCACTCGTCGAAATGATGACCTGGCAAGGCCTTGGTGACCTCATCAATCGTTTCCGGGTGAAAACCCTCATGCTGGAGGAAGTCAGTACACTCTGGGCCCCGGGTCAGCTCTATCGTCTCAAAGTACCTTACACGTACATGTGGTCTCCCGGGCTCGTGCCGAAGCCCAAAGATTGGGGAAGCGAGATCAATGTCACGGGTTTCGTCTTCTTGGACCTTGCCAGCAGTTTTACACCGCCAGATGATCTTGCAAAGTTTTTGGATGCGGGCCCGCCGCCTGTGTACATCGGCTTCGGTTCTATCGTTGTTGATGATCCGGACGAGTTCACGAAACTGATCTATCGCGCTGTAGAAATTGCAGGTGTGCGCGCTCTGGTTTCCAAAGGCTGGGGCGGCTTCGGTTCCAATGAGTCTTGCCCCGAAAACATCTTTATGCTGGAAAATACACCGCATGATTGGCTCTTTCCAAAGGTCTCAGCCGTGGTACATCATGGTGGAGCGGGGACCACGGCCATTGGGCTAAAGTGCGCGAAACCAACCATGATTGTTCCCTTCTTTGGGGATCAGCCTTTTTGGGGCGATATGGTGTCCAAGGCGAAGGCCGGCGCGCACCAATGTGTACCGTACAAAAAGTTGACGGCGGAGAGATTGGCGGAGGGGATACAGCAGTGTTTGACAGATGAGGCGAACGAGAACGTGAAAGAGATTGCGCAGAGCATCGAAAAAGAGGGAGATGGCGCGCTCAATGCCATGAGATCGTTTCACCGCAGCCTACCTCTGAGAGAGAACGAATCGTTGCGTTGCTCGTTGCTCCCCAACCATTGTGCGGCATGGCGCTTGAAGAACACATCTCTCCGCCTTTCCCCTCTCGCAGCCGAACTTCTCGTCGAGTGGCGGAAGGTCAAGTGGAACGAATTGCGACTGTTACGGCACTATGAGTGGAACGACTTTGGTGGTCCTGGTGAGCCCGTCACCGGCGTATGGAGTGCGCTTGTGGATACGCTGGGGGATGTCGCCACTGGCGTCGGCCTCGTACCCGTCAATATGGCCAAAAGCGTGAAGAGAAGGGAGAAGTATTACGAGAAGAGATTCAGGGTCAAGAAGAGGGACAAAAAGCGAAGACAAAAAGTGGAAAAGGTTAGAAAGGAGGCGTTGGATGAACACGAGAGTGAGGTGATCCATGATGCGAAGACGGAAGATGATGCAAAAGACGACGAGAGTGGTGAGACAGAGAGCGACGGGAAAGACATGCATGACAGTGGCCGACCGAACGGACCAAAGCGAGACGAGTCCAGACTCTCCAAGATTTCAGAACCGGATGATTGGCTTGCGGAGGAGTTTGCGCAGGAGGCAGGCCACGGTTTTCACAAAACTTTCTCCGCCATCTTGAAGTCGCCTATGCACCTCTCCCTCGCCCTCACTCAAGGCTTTCATAATGCGCCCCGTCTCTATGGCGACGAAACGGTGCGTCGCCCGCCTCGTGTCACAGGGTTTCACTCTGGCATTCGTGCTGGCCGAGACGAACTCGTCTATGGTGTCCGTGATGGCGTGACAGGTCTGTGGATGCAACCATACCGCATGGCAAAACTCCATGGCGTGCTCGGCTTCGCACGTGGGGTCGGTTTCGGTGTCGGCGGTCTTGTACTCAAAGACATCGCCGCGTTTGTCGGACCTGGTGCCTATCTCATGAAGGGTCTGGAGGAAGAATACCACAAAAAGGACACACCGATCGCGTTCCTCCGCCGCTCACGCATCATGCAGGGCCATCGCGAGCTCCAAGAGTTGGAACCGCGACGCGTCACGTTGGATCCCGAAAACGATATCGACGACCGGCACGAAGACCGTCGGGAAATCGAAAAGCTGGTCGGCGAGACGTGGAAGAAACTACATCCTGTGATTAAGGCGGAGAAGCAGGAGTCTAGGGGTGGGATCGTTGCGGCGCTGCTGGGACAACCTAAGCGCAAGGATGGTATGAGGATTCCTTTGAAGACGGCGGAGAGTAATGATGACGGTGAGAAAAGGATCCAGAAAACTTCCTCTGTGCCGATAATTCAAGCTGAGGAGCTGAAGGGGATCAATGACCTTGAGAGGAGTAATGGTTGTGCTGGAGGTGCTGGAGCTGCTGTAAACGGTATTCGTAAAATCAATTCTGCTCCTTTGACGTCGCAGGCGGATGGGGGAAATGCTCGTAAACATGGAAAGCATCGTCGGAGCTTTGAAGGCTTGGATGTGTTTGAGAGGGGTGAGGTGAAGAATAAGGCGTTACCGGCTTTGCCTCGAGGTGAGGGGGAGTGAGGGTTTGAATAAATTTGGTGAGGGGAGTTGGGTTGGGCATTTTTTGGCGTTTTGAACTGGGACTTGGATTGGGACTTGGAATGGTGCTTGGGTTTGGATTTGGACTTGGATTTGGAATGGTGCTTGGATTTAGATCCGGTTTTTACGCGCTGCAGTGCGGTGCGAGGTGATGCATTTATAGAGTATATATGATACCCCCCCTCTTTCCTAGGTCCCCCCCTTATAGAACTGAAATATCATTAGTTCACTGGTTTTCTTCTTCTTTTGTTTTTCGTGACTGGTGATGATGGGGGGGGGGGGGTTGAAAGTGGGCTGTTGGAGGGGAGTGGTGGTGGTGGTGATTATTCATTGGTGATTATTCATTGGTGATTATTGATGTTTGTCATCGTCTTGGTATTGTTATCATTATTGTTGTTGGTGTTATTTATATTTTGTGCTGTTGTGTTTGTGTTTGTGTTTTCAGCCTAAGAGTGATTGTGGTATACAATATGTATATACATAACTATACATATATACAAACTGACAGACAGACAGACAGATAACACTTCCCTTAATGGAGCATGGCCTCTCTACCGGCAATCATTAACTAAATCAACATTTAACTCGATACGTTCGTTTCTTATCGATGCTTATTTCCAGATTATGAGGATTAGATAGAAATAGAGATATAAGACTATGGACATTTCACTCAGGGTACACCATTTTCCTTCCAACTCCACCATCAACGATGACTTCCTGCCCAGTTACGAATCCACACCCAACAAGATAATCAACAGCCTTAACGATATCATCAACAGTACCGACTCTTCCTGCTGGGTGCCATTTATGATCGTTTGGAGTAAGACCCGCCTCCCATTCCGTGCCATTGGCATCTGCAGCCGCATTCTCACTCACTACATGGATCCACCCAGGAAGAATAGCATTTACTCGAATATTAGCCCGATGGCCAAGAGACACAGCCATCGACTGCGTCAAGCCTAGAATTCCAGCTTTCGCGGCGGAATAAGCCTCGTGGTTATCTTCGGATTGGTACGCGCGTGTTGATGAGATGTTGATGATTGTCCCAGGAGACGCCTCGGTCGATTTTCCAGCAGAGAGAAGCGGAATACATAGTCGACTTAGCAAGAAAGGAGCAGTGAGTCCAACGGCGATCTTGTTATCCCAATCTTCCATAATCTCATCGCTTTCATCTTCCAGGACGCGATCTTGCGACCAGATGTGAGGGGTCGCAAAGGCGTTGTTGATTAAAACGTCAAGCTGGCCATTGAAGACGTTGCGAACATCTTCAATGACTTCTTTAATTCTGGCGCGGTCTCTCAAGTCGCAGTTTTCGGCTTTCCATACTGATGTGCTGGTCGTCCATGTTGGGGCTTGCTGTCGCACGTTGTCGAGTTCAGAGGTGTTGGAATCGACGATGTAGACGGAGTGGCCGGTGCGGAGAAAATGGCGGAAGAGTCCGCGGCCTATTCCTCGTGCGCCGCCTGTGATTAGGATTTTGAGAGGTTGGGATGGAGACATTGTCGAGGGATATTGAAGGTGAATGTGAGAGATGGCAAAAGGGTCCAGGATAGTCTAGTTGGGTTGACGTCAGCATCGGACCGATTTCCTACATCAATACAAATCGCGTGTGCACGGCTTCTAACGCGATGTCACGATCCTTAGAAACTTTCTTCTTGTCCAGTTTGGACTGTAAAATTATTGAGCTTGAATCTGACTCTACAGATTGGTGAGCTAGGTTGTTGAGCATTGCTTGATTCTATCCATGGTTGTTGGATCAAAGGCAGAGTATTCCTCACTACACACAGCGATTCACTGGGCAGCATCCATGTTGGGATACTTTGTAGAAGATACATCTCAGAAAGGAAAGTTAACCTGTAGCGTAGATTCACACATCATGTGGTGGCAGAAATCATCTTGTATCCCTCCTACTGCCTTTAGCTATTTTACTCACGGCTGCTTCTTCTGACATCTCCATGCTTGTTGGCAAGAGTCTGACTCGAGTAAAATCACCTCATGCTTTGTGGATGATGTGTAGCCAACATAGTAAGCGAAACTAGACCAGAGCATAAAGGTACTTCAAATGAAGCACTATGAGGACAAAATAGAAGATTTCTAGCCGCTTATAACTTCTTCGAATACTCGTTGATCATCTAGGATCACTAAACAGAACGTTAGGCGAGCGGTAATGGAATGAATGTGATATAATTATAAATATGTGATCTAAATATACATGGAATGAAGGGAAAGAACAGATCTACCATCTATCGCCGAAAAAGGCACTTGTTGATTAACTCATGAAAACAACTGGGGGCCATCCGTTCGTCACACTGGTCCTGTCAACCCAAACACGTGAGACTGCGTCGGTGTACAGCTCAAAGTTTTGCTTGGACGTATCCATACCGATCTGTGCAATCCAAGTATTGACGAGTTGTGGGATGCTCGGGTGAGATGGTGCGGGTGGCAGGTTCCAAGCCGTCGTGTGAATGCGAAGGAATCCCTTTGTGTTTGACTTCATCTTTCCAGCCGAGTCAATAATACCCGCAGATCTAGCGTCACGCCTGATTTTGGCAAGGAAAGTTCCCCAGGTGTGGACGTAAGTCGGATCAATGTCGCTGCGCCAAGGAGGGAAATGAGACCATACAATCTTGCCTTCAGAAGCAAGTCCAATGGCGGAGCAGCCTGCCAATCCTTCAGTGTAGGCCCAGTCGTCCTTTGTCCATGAGAAAGTTTTGACCTCGCCCATGGTAACGCTTTTCGGGGCACGGTCTTCTAGGTAGTGCTCAATGGACTCAATGGACACGCTGGTCTCATCACGTTTGCCCTTGGGAACGGTTTTTCCGCGCGAGAGGGCCTTTCTGTTGGGTACAGGAGTCGTAGCTGATTTGCAGGTCTTGTCTTTGCATTTGCCGATAGAAATCATCTTGCATGAGCCTGCGCGAGGGAAAACGGATTCGATCTCGGCAAGAGCATCTTTGCGAGGGACCACATTGTTTGAGCTTGGGAAGTGTCAGCATGGTTCGAATGATAAGTAAATGGAAAACTCACGAGGTTGGTGGGAGAACCAGAGCCTGAGTAAGTGTGAGCCCGCTAAGGAGGCTGAGGACGGTTGATACACGCATGGTGGGTTGTGTTGAAAAGGCCTTGTAAGTGTATACAGTCGCACGATGTAAGTAGAGATAACGAATGAGCGTAGTAAAGAAAACGAGATGTAACTCTGAAAAAGAGACAGGTAAAGACCGAACGAGTGGTAAGTAAAGACCAAAGGAGAGAAACAAAGAGGGGAAGTGAATTGAACTGACTGCTGGAGTTAGAGTGTCGTAGATGATGTTTATATACCATCTTTGAAATTAGAAGTTCCTGAAACGGCAATACGACTCTGTATGATCCCACAAACTGTGCTCAGCAGGATGGTATCATGAACATGGAGTAGTTGTTGACTGAAGGCAGTCGTACTTTTACTACATTGGGACACCTCGCAAATAACTTCCTGACTAATAGCCCTTTCGAGAGAATGGTTGAGATGATTTTCCTGAGAAAGCACAGGTCAAAATCCTAGCCATTCCATCGGGGTTGGACAAGAAGCTAGACTACATTGCTTTCGTTTAGCTCGAGTCTGAGCCATCATACTGGCTCATTCCTGCCTCGAACCACTCCGATGACCACTGTTTCTCGTTTGGCAAATAGCAAAGCGCGCTAGGCACCTGCTCTACAGTTCCTATTTACGATGTCTTTATTATAGAATTTCCAGACCGCGTGTGCTTCATTCAACCTGATCCTACAATGGACTCCCAATACTTTGCCTCCCAACCTTCGTCGCCTTCGTGGGAGCCTCCGCGTGATTTGGCAGCCACCAACACATCTGCACGAGCTCTCGTCCTTCAAAGTGCGGCTCAAAAGCTTGAACAACTGTGCCGAGAACCCGCTACACAATCACTTTTGCATGATTTTGTGGATCTGTGGACATACTCCGCTGGACCAAGAACCGGAAAGTTCCAAGCCAACGCCCTATCGTGGTTTAACCACTCTCGAGCCCTGGAACTTGCGGTTCGTGGGCATAATGGCAATGCAGTGCAGCTGCTTCTCGCACATGGCTTAGAGCCGAACGGAAACGCAGCAGAGGCTGCTGCCACAGCTATCAAGGAAGGTCAAGACAAAACGCTTTTGATTCTTCTGCTTGACGCGGGGTGGAATATCAATGCCCCCACCAGCTCTCTCTCCGCATCTGTAGCATCGTGTGTTCAATCTGATCACCAAGGAATGCACAAAGCTAACGCATATTAGTCCCTTGCTCCACGATGAAGCTCTGGTTGCGTGGTGCTTGTCACTTGGAGCTGATCCAAACGCTGTCTCACCATCTGGAAGGACCCTCCTCCAATGTGCTGCCTACTACGGCGCCCTCGAATCTCTCCAACTACTCGTCGCTGCTGGCGGCAACTTCGCACCGAGCTCGCCTTCTGAAGACATTATAGCTTGCGCAGTTGAAAGTCATAGTGCCGACAATGATCGGTTCCTCATCGTACGCTTTCTGATCGAGCAGGGCGCAAGCCTAGATGCGTATTATCTGGCTAGTCGCAAGAGAGCTACCGGCCTCGAAGGTATGCTCGGACAGTCAACGGCACTGCACTTAGCAGTCCTGTTTGGGAAGCAAGATATGTTTGAACTATTGGTCACGAAGGGTGCTTCCGTGCGTATGAAGACGCGGAATTTCTACACAGCAGGAAAATGGGTCGATGTCCAAGAGTTTGCTAAGATTATGGGACGGGAGGAAATGGCTGTGTTCCTGGAAGGAGTGCAGTTCAATAGCTGATGTCAGCTATTATCGAGTCGGATTTTGTTCTTCTGTCGTAGTAGGCTGCCCCGAGCGCGCTGATCAACAAGCTCTGGCCATGTACAATACTTGCGCCTTGTAAGGAGTAGATACTATGGTAGATACCTGTACTAGAATGCAGCTTCTTCTCAATAAAAATTAACGGAACACATAACTATTTAGAATCAGATAGAACAGAGGTACATTTAAGATATATCTTAGGTATCTAGATAAAACAGAGATACATTTGATTTGTACCCCAGTGATTCTCCTTGTTTTACCCTAGTATGTCTCATCGGTGTTGGCAAGGGGTAATACAACAGTGCCTCCCTCTAAGCGGTGGCTTGCAAATCCTACATATGAGGAGTGACGTAGCCAACAGATCAAATGATCGAGATGGCTATTGGGGGTGATAGATTGGTGGCCGAGGTAGTAGCAAGTTATGATCGTTTCAGTCGTGCCTTTGCTTGGTAGGAGGAAATCGTTGGTTGATTGATCAAGTGACAGCAACCGAGAAAGTCGAGTAAGCTACACAGTAGACATGTCTTGACGAGTATAGACGAGTATGTGCGTAGGGCCAGATCACATCACGTGATGCACTATCGGGTTGAGTACTCCGCACGGGGTACTTCTAACAATGATAGGTGTTAGCAGGCTATCACTCTCCAAGGCTTCCTACGATTCCTATTATTCAGGGTAGCGTGGATGATCAGTCGGGCCCCCTGAATCGCGAGAGGAGAGTAGATAATTGAGTACATCTCGTGGCATATTTTCCGGATGGATCAAGGGGTCATTCTCAAGTCCGTCGCAGAAGGAAGGCTCTCTACCTCACGCGACAGGATACAAGATGGAGCGTACGGAGAAAAGGAATAAAGATGGGGACTGCCTCGTTACGGAGACAAGCTTAACTACCCAACAAGGATGAGTTGCGACCTACATATTAGTAATACCATAGTAGACTACTCCGTACAGAGTACGAAGTACTATGGTTTCTTTTTGGAACAAAGTCACTGGAATAGACGGCGAGCCGAAAGCACCAAAGAAACTCAAGCTCGTACTGTACAAAAACGTTGCAAGTGGATGTACGGAGTACTTTGGTACATAGTACGGAGTACTCCGCAGAGAGAGAGAACCAGCCAAGTGGAGAGTCGCTTGAATACGAAGACAGATAAGGGCACCAAGGCACTAGTCAAAAGGGGCTTGGTGAAGCTATTGGTCGCTATCTCCTGCAGCACTGCTGTCACATACACTATTTCAGCTGGTCGTGGCTGGGTACATGACTCGTGCCAACTCCAGCCGTCGGTGACTTTCCCCAATGTCATCTCGCTTGAGGAGCATGGCACCATGGTACGTACGTACTAGTACATAGACGAGTACGGAGTAATAGTACTGCAATGCATTGCCAGTTTCTAACGGCCAGACTTCGGTGTATTTATAAAAACGGACCGCGAAGATGCCCCATGGATGCGGCCGCCGGGGCAATGGCACGTAGTTGGTCACTGTACAGTACTCCGTACAGGTATTGTATGCCACCCGCGCCAAGCACCCATCCGCTTGGGCTGTGACAGCGGAAAGCGTTATCGGAGCTATCTAAGAGCTAATCATACGTACTAAATACAAAGCACCCGACTTGCTTAGCTCGAGCCCAAGCAATGATCCGGCTGTCACTGGGCTGCGTGCCTGTTCGGTACGGCGATATGGAGGCTCTATGCCAGCTCCATATGGCTAAGTAAGCAATCTGATGGTCAAATGGAGGCCGTTGTCGGTCCAGATATGTTGTAGAGATGGAGGTCTTTTTGGAGGTCTTTTTGGAGGTCTTTTTGTAGGTCTTTTTGTAGGTCTTAATTCACTAGTTAAACGCCATTGTTTTGCATCCTAGCTAGCGCTTAACCCTCCTCTTTTATACCCCTTTGGTTGATATGGAGCGTGGGAGCCTCCATTTTATTTCTGCTATCCGACGATACATCTTGGTGAGATGTAGCCGCCATGTGGTAACGTGATCTCGGCAATTTACTCGGCCCGTAAACATCACGATATCTGCCTGCATAGTGTTGAGATTTGTATATCTATCTAGTCACTTAATGCCTGGATATCCCTAAGCGTAGGTATACCGAAGACGACCCTCTATCTCAGAATCAACGCCGGTAATCAACCGAGCCGCCCCTTGTATGCGACAGGCCCATTTCGACTCTAAATGATCAGCCAAATGGAGCTGATATGGAGTGTCTTCCCATGTCGCCGTACCGGACAGGTCTTGAGTCTTTTGTTTCTTAGCCTCTGATCAAGATGGCTCACCTGGACGACGAGGGGATCAAGAATGATGCTCACATCTTTGCAGAGGAAGGAGGTAAAAATGAGGAGATCGACAATGGAGAGTATAAGCCGCTTCATCGGAAGTTAAAGTCACGACACCTTCAGATGATTGCTATTGGAGGTACGTTCTGTGCTTGTGCTGCGAAACGAATATGATTGCTGATGTGAACAGGTATCATCGGTCCCGGTCTTCTTGTTGGTTCTGGAAACGCTCTTCGTATGGCAGGACCCGCAGGCATTCTCATCAGTTTCTCTTTGGTTGGCATCATTGTATTCTTTGTTATGTGAGCTGCAATTCACCCCACCTCTCCTCTTTTCACCGGCTGACAGCTTCACAGGCAATCCCTCGGTGAATTGGCAACGCTCATCCCAGTATCGGGTTCTTTCATCGACTACGCATCTCGCTTCTATGACCCAGCTCTTGCCTTCGCCTTAGGATGGGCTTACTGGTATCTCTGGCTCACAGTACTCACGAACGAATACAACGCCATATCCCTCGTCGTCATGTACTGGACCGACACTGTTCCGCAATGGGCGTGGATCATCATCTTTTGGGTCATGTTCCTATCTCTCAGCATGCTCGGTGTGATCGTGTTCGGTGAGGTGGAATTCTGGCTTGCATTAATCAAAATCGTTTCCATCTCGATATTCTTCGTCATCGCCATCGCCATTTCGGCTGGTGGCATCGGACCGCAGAAGATTGGCTTCAAGTATTGGAAGGATCCTGGCGCTTTTTCAGATTCAATCAATGGCGTTGCGAGGACTTTCGTAATTGCGGGTACATTGTATGCGGGGACGGAGATGGTGGGCATCACGGCCGGCGAGTCGGCAAATCCAAGAAAGGCCGTACCGACCGCAATCAGACAGGTCTTCTGGCGTATTCTGATCTTTTACGTTGGCATGATGTTCTTCATCGGCATACTTATCCCCTACAACGACTCCCGCCTTATCGGAAAAGGCTCCAAGACCGCCGCTTCACCACTCACGATCGCCATGACAGATGCGCACATTGCACCCGCAGCACATCTCATCAACGCTCTGATTGTCATTTCCGTACTTTCAGCCGGCAACTCATCGCTATACGTCGCTTCCCGAACCCTTACTCATATGGCGCGCAGCGGCATGGCACCGAAATTCTTGGGAATGACTGATAAGCGCGGTGTACCATGGGTAGCACTTCTCTTTACCAATGCTTTTGCATGCATTGCATTCTTGTCACAGTCATCTTCGGCAGGTACGCTGTATAATGCGCTCATCACGCTGTCAGGCGTGGCGACGTTCATCGTTTGGGCCGTAATTGAATTCGTGCATATACGATTCCGACAAGCACTGGCTGCCCAGGGTCAGAGTCTGGCAACATTACCTTTCAAGGCCATGTGGCATCCGTATGGCACGTATACGTGCCTCGCTGCGAATGTCTTCCTCATCTTCTTCCAAGGTAAGTCTATTCTATGCCAGTTGCAAGACATTCAATGTAAAGCATACTGACACCTATAGGTTACACTGCTTTTTTGAATCCCTTTTCTGCGCAAGATTTCGTCGTCAACTATATTCTTATTCCCATCTTCATCATCTTCTACTTCGCATACAAGCTGTGGCATAAAACGAAAATTGTACAACCACACGAAATGGATATTTGGACGGGAAGGAGAGCGGACATGAATGATATCCACGATGAGGAGACGAAGAAGAAGACATGGTTGAAGCGTTTGAGAAACATTACGATCGGCTAGCTGGAATTCCCGGTTACATATCTTGGTACACCTCAACTACATACGCTCCTACAAATGTCCATGAGATCATGAAGAGTCGTGTCTGTTCGAACTCCGTGTATGGGGAGTGCTATAAGATGAATCCGTCAATGGTTTTCCTTGTTCGAGGAAGCAAATTTGTAACAAACTCACGCATGTCAACAGTGGCTTATGATGCCTCAAAAGGAAGACCTCGAAACTTTGACAACACTGTACGTAGCCTTAATTAGTAAACAAAAGTATTGATTGGGCGTGCCTGTAACTTCCATAAATTGATAAATACAGTGTATGATGTACGTTCACCAAAGACATTAGGCATATTGTGAGAAGAAATTATTTGAAATACGGATATTTTCTTTATTAGTGAGAGCGGTTGAAGACCACTACGCGCAGCAAGTCACTAGATAGATTGTCGTGGCAATCTCTGACTCTATCATAGCTACCTCGAATAAGATACCTGGGCTGACCAAAGAATGCCCATCGAGTAGCTTGAGAAGACTGTTCTCAATATACTCTGACTATTAAAGACGTCAGTCAACGAATTTTAGCCATCTCGAGTGACGTCATGCGCCACTTCTACGTGACCTATTATGAAAACTGATAGCTGATTCGGTAGAACAAAAAGTGGGCACCATCTAGCATAGCCACTCCCAATTACCTACAAATTGTGAAGTAGGCGTATCAAGAGGACTATCATTCAACCAAATATTGTTCCTTTCTATTGACACTACTCCACACATTATAGTTGCATGATTCCAATGGCAACAACCCTCTTACATCATGCGGCATTGATTGCTTGATCAGATTCACATAAGAGTTTGATTTCAAGAAGTATATCGTGTTGGCTGGTAACGAGTCACATAGCAAGGAACCAATGATAGCAAATGTAGGAATTCCCGAAAAAGGACAATTTTGGAGCTTCTTCTTGAGAACACACCATGATGAATCATGGTACTAACCTATAAGCTTTCTCTTCCAATGATTCAATCAGAATTTATAACAGATTATCTTCACCATTACCTCCCTTCTGTTCTCATCAACGTCTCTATTACCTTCCCCTACTTCGCTATCACACTGGGCTCACATCATTGTTAGGTCTGAACCCTTACTTCTCATTATCCGTCTCTATTTCTGCTTCTTTGGCATCATGTTGCTGGCGGGGGCCTAGAGGCTTTGGAAAGTTGACGATGTACTGGTCAAGTTTGTCGAATGGCCTGCGCTCGAACTCAGACGGCATGAACCGCATATTTGTAGCCCTAAATCCCAGCTTGGTACACCAAAAGTGTCGATTACAGTCTAGCCTCGAATATGGCCAGCTTGAGTAGGTACTACCACAGTTCTTCCAGTCGTTGCGACATCTGAAGAAGTAGGCGTTGTAGTTTCCGGGTGATTCATGACAGGAATATCAGGTTTGGTCTTTTCCTGCTGATATCTTGACTGATACTAGTATCGATTGCCTCGTGAATTATGTGCTTGATAGTTTGAAGACTAGTTGGGGAGTCGCTTTGGTTTGCATCAAGACCGGTCAGGGTATTGGTGGTAGGCCTTGATTATCGCTACCTTGCTCACCCAGAATATAATCCCCCTTAATGTTGTCCAAATAGTCAGTAGGTTGACCGCCATAGTCGTCCGAAGCCTGGCTAACAGATACACTATCAGGTAAGCTTCCATAATCACCCAGAGCCTGACCCTCTCCTATCAGTTGGGCTAGTAGAATTGTCTTTACGAACTCGATGGTCCTAACCTCAGCCTCCGGATTGTTGCCTGCTACTTCTTCAACTCTACTCGCCCTTTTGTCTGGGTCTCGATCTTCTTATGGATAGTAAGGTCGAAGGTCTAGCTGGTTGTCCAGCACAGGCACTTGGTATGGGCCACATCCATGAGGTTCAAACAGGGCAGGCACAATCTGATAACCCTCGCCTTCGTGGCCCCTCACCGATATTCAACCAGAAGATACCAAAGGGTCTTAGTCAGATGCGACAAATAGCAGAAGCTGGGAATTTGCTTCAATTCGAGATGTGTGCGAAGTTTAGCGGCCCCTGGCACGCAATCGAGCATTCTCTTTTGCCTCTCTTACAGTCTTAGCGCCTTTCGCATCGTCTTTGTTCCATCCCCACTCTCTCCAAATACCCTCCAAGGTTCTCTTTAGAAAGGGTTCTCGGTCTTCGTGAAGATTCTGGTCAAATCCATGGCCAACCTGAGTGCTGAAACCATCTCCGCCATCCTTGTCGACCAGCTCAGTGACCTTCTCCAGATGTATACGCCGACCTTTTCTGTACTGTCGAGGCCATCTCTTCTGGCACGTTTCGATAAATGCCAAAGTATCCTGTAGCGGACAATTTATGTCATCAGGCGCATGATAAATAAACATTGGCGGGAACTGCTTTGGTTCTATCCTTCCCACTGACAAATCGGCTATCATATCCAGAATGTCCGGTGTTCCACTTCCTCTTTGGAAGTTCTCCCGCCACCTCCCAGTAGTAGATAGCGTGAACGCGCCTAGCATACGCAGCGGCATTTGACCCCTAGTGACCGTCGGACACTGCCCAATCTCGTCTAACTCCTTGATTTTCGTCAACAACACTTCAACCTTTTCTTCCGCAATCTCCCTCCTGACCCAGTCCCTCATGTACCACAACTCCCCTTTCCTGCCTTTCTCTCCATCGCATGTCGGCCAAGTTCTCGTATAATATCTCAACATCGGATATCTCAGCCATAGTGCACGTATAGGCATCTCCGGTCCAGAGCATTTGAGCCACGAATATACTGCTAGAAAGCCCCCCGCGCTTTCACCCGAAACCAGGAGATTCATGCGTTGTATCCTGAGACCAGGGTGCAGGCCGTTGATAAGATACGTGAAGCGGGCGCTTGTATACCATTCCCAGAAATCCTCCACGTCGGAGAGAATTTGTGAGCCGCTGGCTTCAGGCATGAGGTTGTAGTTAGGTGCAAGGATAATAGCGTTGTTGGCTAATGCTTGTCTGAGAATATGTCCAGCGAAAAAAGGTTTGGAAGCCCAGTCACCGGTGGCCTAGCGTGAAGCATCGGTCAGTCTTGATGAGCAGGTCTGAAGCGTAGAGGTTGACTCACGAACCCTCCCCCATGCCATTGGACATGCACGGGAACTGGCTTCGTTTTGTCGATATTCTTCGGGACAAAGATACCGACGGTGATTGGTTGCCAGTCCCAAGTCTTTGTCCTTTTGTAAACTGCAGAGTGGACGTTGAAGTCCTTGAAGCGATTCTTGTTCCTCTCAGTGACGAAGTACTGGCTGTCAACATATGATGAAGAATCGCCTTCGGGACGCAACCAGTTGATGAGAGGGTCCAGAGCATCCTCGTGGGGTTTTCTTATCTTGGCAACTTCGGCGTCAAAGTAACTGATTATTTCTGTGATGTTGCTGAGGCCGTAACGAATAAACTGTGCGACAAGGTTGGTGATGTGGCATTCCGAGAGCTTTCGGCCGGTTTGAAGTTTAGCCATGTAGGCATCAATGGCTTCTTTGAGCAGCCTGGATTCCTCGATCGTAGGCCGGTCTCCTGTCATCTTCTTCAACTTGCTTTCAGGCGTCAGGATAAAATTGTTAGTTCTTGACAGCTCGCCCGGAAACTTGTCGAAGACTCAGCTTGTAGGCTTCGCTATGATGGGAGAGTTTTTGATTAGAGCCGAGTAGATGACAAGGAGCTGGATGCCGACATGGTCGAGGTAGTACAAAGCACCACTTCACAGTCCTACCATAAACCAGGCATACGGAAGATGGGAAGACCTGGGGGAGGGTCTGCTCATGTACTACCTTTGACGCGGAACAACAATCTTACTAGTCGAACGTCAGGGGATCAAGCTTTTCTCCTTATAATCGGGCACCAATAGTATGAGCGAAGCCTCAAGGTCGCAGGAATCAGACCATGACTACTCAGGCTAGTAATCAGCCTAGCTAAAGGGCTAGGCCGGGAGAAGTTGTACAAAGACGCGCTAGAGGGAGTTGGATACGAGAATGGTCTATCACCTCCCCGCAGTTGTTCGTCGAGCCGTGAGAATTCACTTCCCAGAATCTCAATGTAAGCTCTTCACGTTACGCGCGTCTCCAAACACGGCGAATTTAACTAAGTTCTACGCCCTCTGTGCTCTTAGTCATAGCTCATTTCGGAAATGTCTACTGGTCCCACTTGGTCGGTGCTTGTCATGCGCGACTTTGTTATACCAACCACATCGCTTGTAGTGTCATATAGAGTTGTGCGATCAACGTTGCATCCGATAACAGACGCCCAATTAGGACTCGGAAGACATTGGATATTGCAGCAGCTCGCCTATTCATGCTGACACTCCTTCCAGCCCCGCACGCGGTCCGATCCGAACAGCCAGCGCCTATATCCGACGAGGCGCTGGAGACACCCATTGGACCCTGAATATGCATATAGCTATATCCAAAGTCTAATGCCCCACCCAAGTTTTCCCCATTGAAAACTATGGTCAAAAAAGGAAAACCAACGAGCGAACAATTCACAGGCGCTTCGTTCGAGAATGGGTCATGGAACAACGCGGAATGCTTCACTGCTCTCAGCGCCTTCCATTGGCATTCGTTCACAATATCTTAATGTCGAGTGTATAACTTAGCTCTGGCCCCCTAAGCAAAGCACGGTAAAGAAAAGCGAAACCACTAACAAATTACTCCAAACAATACGTCTTACGTTCGACGAAAATATTTCAAGCTATCATGTCCGACAGCCCCGAGCTTCGCCGTCCGGCTGGTACCCCTATGAATGCGTTTTGGTACCGCAAATGCCACTCTTGCACCGAGCAAGGCATCTTCACTCCGGAATATGGCTGGTGCGCTACCGACTGCCAGAAATGTCCCAACTGCGAACATGACATTGTTGAGTGCGAGCAATGCAGGCTCAAGTTTGGGATTGTGCATGAACACGGAGAGTTCAGGGAATGGAAAATTGAAGAGATTGATTTTGTTAATGATTCTGCATGCTTCAATTTTTGATGGTGGAGGGAATTTAGATATATGGGTTAAATGGAATAGACTAGATAACGAATTATCGCTATTTGCTCTGTTCTCCTGCAGCATGCCACCTAGCTCTTCCCAAGCCTTTCTATCTTTTTCTTTATTCTCTGCCTCGCGCGACTCGAAGACTGTCATATCATCTGTGCTTTTCGCATATAGGAACTTCGGTAAGCCATCCTCTGGTCCCTCCCTTTTGTTCTCATTCCACTCTATCTGTCCCCCCGAATCCTTCCTATGATGCAAAACCCTCAGATCTACCAGCTTCTCAAATTTGTTTTCCTTCTCTCTAGACACCCACTCAAAGAACGATCCCCATGGTCTGCCCTGCGGGCACCCGAATATATTGTCAATAGCAAAAGCATCCATAAGTGTGACGCTACGTAGTGTACGTGCGTGCTTGAACAAAAAAGTGAGAAGATGCTCACCCACAAACACGTTCTCCAGGACTAACTCCTCGAGCTGCGGCATTGGAACAATGGAGGTGTGGTAATTGGGGGGAAAGGGCAACCCGCATACATCTGGAGGCATATGCAAGCCGACATACCAATTCTTTGATGCCGAAAAATAGAGTGTTTTGATGTTTTCAAAGGAGGGAAAAAACGAGAGACGGAGAAAAAAGAATATGAAATTTTCATATGTCGCACACGCCCTCTCAAAATGGTGTCTGTTCCGCTTCTTGCCTTCAAGCGATGAGAACTCGGAGTCCATGGAGGTTCCGACGGTTGAAACACGCAGGTCCTGCACACCGCCGGAGAACTTTTTCCATGCGTCCGAGGACGAGGACCATACGCAAAGCCATGGCATATCCTGTATCTCCAATCTCCTAATTACACCGGCACAGTTCTGAGCGACGGCTTCGTAGGATTTGGATATGAGGTCTTGTACGATGTGCCTCTCTTTGCTATGAACCTCGTCCTCTTTTTCCGTAGCTCCACTCAAGAAACGAAGAGGCATCATCGCACCAGACTCGCTATCGTTCCAAAAAAAATCCATACTGAGCGCTATGACATTTGGAAACCATATCACGAGATGTGAAAGTACATCTTCTACAACCCCGGGAAGAGCCTCCTTCGCCGGTGCCTCAGCTGTAGAATGTACATCCAAGGAACACGCATAAATCATGTATCTCACACGCCTCGCAAGCCCACCCTTTGCAATCGCGCGGACCGACTCCCCGCTCTTCTGCGTATTGCTGAGAACCAAAGTCCTAAACGCATTTTTCGATGCCAGAGCGCAGAAATTGCGATTCAAGCTGCGAAGTTTAACGAGCGCATAATTTGGGGCTGGAATCGCAACCTGAACACTACTCCGCTCATCCTGGCTATCTAGATACGACAATACGCGAAGTACAAGTTCATTTGAGAGGGCTGTGATGGTTGCGACCATGCTGTAACGTAGCGAACCAAGGCGGAGCTCAGGAATGATAAGAGCCGAATCCGGGCACGGCAGTGGTTGCAGAGAGAGCACAAGTGGATCCTTTGGTGCCTGCGTCTGGTCTAATTAGTCCATTCTTGACGGGTTTCGTAAGGCCGATGTGCGTTGGTGTAACTGTGGCGCTTTGTAAAAAGAAAGTGAAGTTGTAATACGTGTCAACGTGTGCATGCGCGTGTGCCCAGAGAGTACTCCGTAGCAGTGAGTAGGTCGCTAAGTTACGAGATACATGCAACCATTGTTTCAAATAGACCGGGGTATGGTCGATCAAGCGGCTAAGACACGTTTGGAACTTCTGCATATGCATGTGCGTAGTATGGGAAGCACATCGTACTTCGTATAGCTACAAACATTGAGGGCAGGCGCATTAATTCGCATCCTTGGCTTGAAATAGCCTATATAGCAAGGTTCCCGTTTTCATGGGACTCATACCCTTTCTTTTGATGTTTCTTTCGTTTTGTATTAGTTAATTTATTCTGTGCCAATCTACTCCGTACAAAGTGGAGCGAGCAATATCAGACAAAGCATGATACTGACTCTGTGATCACTTTGAGCTCAGCTAGATTGCAGATAGACTCTCATGTACTCTGTAGACATCATACTGCTTCCTCCCTCCTAATCACATGACATACTCCTCACCTACAATCTTCTCACTCTACCTCTTCCATCCCCTCCAACCTTACTTTGGTCCACTCCCCCAAAGCCCTCCACATCTCCACGTCCCTTCTCCCCTCACAAAAAGCCACAATTCTCACTCCCCTCTCCCTAACCCATCGCTCCCTCACCATCTCTCTCTCCAATTTCGTTTTTCCCTCCGCTGTCTCCCCAGCAACATGCCACCCGATCTTGGCTTCACAAATTAAACACAGATAAGGCGGTTGTCTAACATCCTCCGCGATGGAAGAGGTAGCTTGCATGTTACACGCAAAGTAAATGCAATGATCCAGTGATGGGGGAGGAGTAAAAGGAGCGATCGCTCCGGAGTGGAGTGGAGTAAGCTAGAGTAAGGAGTAATAGAGTAAGTGGAGTAATACTCTAGAGTAAAAGGAGTAAAAAAATAGAATTAGTTAAAATTTTATATTTAGATTCTAAATAGAAAATAAAACTTAAAATATATTAGGAGTTTTTTAATATAGCTATTAGTTTACTTAGAATTTAGCTTTTTATCTAGAAAGGCTTACTATCCTAATTTAGGTTTATAACTAAGAATATATAGTATATATACTATATATATACTACTAATACTATATCTAT